>JAFFZH010015110.1:0-56981 GCA_018420115.1 Euura saliciscinereae | reverse complement strand
AAAAAAAAAAAAAAAAAAAATAGAATCTTCAGTCTGCAGGAGTTGATAAAAATTGTTCAAAGATCGAATCAAGCCCTTGTACCTTGGGCGATGAATTTATTAAAAAACTTTGGAGTTAGTAGACCGAAAAATTGATAGAAAATGCAATCATGTAGAGTGTGGAGGCTGCGGAGGATGTGACGAGTACAAATCGAGTCCCCTGGCTCAGTGCACCAGACGAAGGGTGTGGATACCATCGTCCCTAGACTCGTTCATTCGTACACACATACATTACATGTATGTAGATTTTAGGTATACGTAAAACTATACGTTAAGGTGGTGATGGTTCACGCTGAAAGTCAATTAACGAAGTGTGAAAATAACGATGTATTTTTGGTGCCTGACATGCACTCAATCCGTTTTATAAACCACACCCTCTGACGTTTCTGTACAAACTGTAATGAGTTCAAAGGGTATTTTAGTGCTCCAACTTGTGACGGAGGTAGGGGAGGAAGGGAGCAACGTTTCGGTCCTGTAACCGCGCCCATACCAAAAGGTGGAGACCACAAGCGAACTTAAAGGAGGGTAAAAAAAAAAGTATAAAGAAAGATGAATTTCAGACTTGAAAATTCCACTTTCTTTTTTCTTTTCCTATTATGTAAAATGAAGAAATTTATCGTTGGCTGAATATAGGAAAAAGAAAAAGAATCTTTCATGGAGTTTTTATTATTGTTATGCAAAGAATATCAAAATTGACTGTTAACATTTTTCTTGAAAGTAGATTTTTTTTTAATTTAAAGTAAAGATTCATATTCAAGATTGAACTCACATAGTTTTGTCTTCAAAATGAAAAATAACTGACAATAAGAGACGTCAAAATCAGGAGAGAAAAATGTCTTGGCCTGTTCTACACGCGCTTACATTTTATCGATCTCGTTCGTTCGTTCCTTCCTTCCTTCTCATTTTTGACACAAATTCGTTCGTTGACCTTTGGTCTCGGTAGCCTATGGCTAACCCGATCACCCTCTTGTTTGATATCATGTGGAAGCATTTGTGGAACGAAAAATCGAATTATGATGATGGGACATGTAATGTGATATATATGCTGTGATAAGATATCAATACACTCTTTGAGAATCTATTTTTGACGGAATTAATAATATATATATATATATATAGATATATATGACTATAACGGTCGTTTGCTAAAGCTCGTTATTTTTTATCGCATGTAATCATATTTCGTTTTCACACAGCTCGCGGTTATCAAGCCCCTTTCAAATGTTCAATCAACTAATTAGCGAAGATATTGTTAAATATATCAGATAAATATTACTAATCAAACATCGGAAATTGTGGCGCCATCTATGTAACGAGATAGAAATACAAAATGTCGTTGGAACCTTTCCTTAGATTTAACAATTCTCACTTCCGTCGTAAACAGACCCGATGAAGGATCTCGTGTTATAATAAAAGCATATTATCCAAAAGTATAAGCATGCATCCTCCATTTATCACACCCGGATTTCAACAGATATGAATATATGTATCTGCAACGCTCCAAACGATAAGAAAAAAAATTCTTGGTTATCAATCGAAAAAGTTATCTACGAATATAGTGACTGCGAGAAAGTAATTATAGGAAATCGAAAGAATTCGTGCTAAAGTTCACAAAAATGTGATCACACTAACAAGATACTTAGTCATACTTACCAGAATTAAGAAAAATAAACCCAGCATATTTACTTCTGCACCTTTTGACACTAAAATGAAAAATTTCGGGCCAATTCAGATTTTCAAAGTGTCTCCGAAGTTGAAAAAAAAAACGGGTTAAAAAAAACTCATGATTCTTCTTCTGAAAAATGTCTAATTCAGACACTTTGTGTGTATGCAAAATGGAAAATTGAGAAGTCCGTGCCTAAAACCCCAGGTGGTAAAGAGTATAAAAGACTGCGATGTCTGCCCCTATACCTACACACCGCACTTTGCAGCAAACTCTCTTTTTCTGCGACACGATTTGCTCTGTAAATATAGACACATGACTTGTGTTTTACCTGTGAATCTGGATCACGTCTTGGAAGTAAAAACACGCGACTTCTTCATTAAGGGTACATAATTTATCCAAACTTTGGTCATATACAACAATTCATCATCATTATCACACACGAATTTAGGAGTCGGATCTGCAGGGCTAGAACCGAAGGGTTGATCACTCATCGATTTGGTCTACATCCGATTACGAAAGATTGCAAGAGATTATAGAAGACTTCAATAAATTACAAAGATTACAACAGATTTTACAAGATTCTCATTCTGTTCTAAAAATCTGTTCACCTTTATACTCTTGACAAATTTCACCACTTGGCTATATTACCGTACGTATATTGGCTCCGTGGTCGGTCATATTTCTTGGAATACTACATCACGTCGTTTACCAAACAACCCGCATATATTTCTTGCACCGGAAGTTGGGGTCCTCTGAGGAATTCTTTCATGCTGTGACATCGCCATTCTTGCAGTGACAGGAAAAATCGGGGTCAAATTTCGCATATTCTTATCCTGTCACGATCGAAGTCAACTCTGTTTCAGCACAAAATCGACTTCAATACCAATGCGAACGAAGAAAAACAAGATCAAACGTCTCTCTAATGTTTCCTATATTCTCATTATTTTCTTCACATGCGCGATGTTCTAGAAAAGGATGAAACAATTGCGGATTATTTATTTTATGGGGCTCCCGCAGATGCTTTGGCAATCTGAAAATAACCAAGAGAAATATTTCTTCTCTCGCTATAACGTGCTCATGCGTCACTTCTATTTGACTCAAGACCGTCGCCATCTTGTCACTGCTGCGTGAGATCAGATTCGCGCTTTTATTTCTTTGTTTTCTTGACAAACTGTAAAACTGAATTTTTTTACCGCCGTTTTTTTTTATCTGATGTGAAAAATATGTTCTCCATCCGAAAAAATATGCAGACCGTTTTTTCGTTTCTCAAATTCTCCGTAAAATTAGAGCGAAGTGAAGTCTCCTTGTCCTAATGATCGTTAAATTCTCTCGTTCTACTTCACCTTTATCGAGTTCAAAGAGGCGTTGAAAAACGCGTTCAATTACACGAAAGTTATTGAAAAACGAAAATAAGTCACGTCTTCAACCCTCGATTGTGAAGTGGCGTTAATCGACCTCCTTCAATGATTTAGGGTGTTTATCAAATCTGGAGAGGAAACTTTCTCCCGTGATTATTTTTTTATCTCTTCTTCTCTCACACTTCTGATCTTTCGTCATTCCCCAATATTAGCCACAGGCGGTATTATACTCCGTCACCTTTTGCCAAACCCAACTCCTCCAAGAAAGGGAGCGCAACTCTTCGACGACTTGACGAAAGAGGTTCGAGTAGTTCTCGTCGAGAGGGCGATCAATAAGTTACGTGGGAAGGAAATGTATACCAATGAAAATAAACATTAACTATATATGTATGCTATGCTATGCGTGGGATAGTGGATCTGGTATCTTCACTTGCTATAGACACACACATATAACACCAACCCAAAAAAATCGTGGGATGAAAATTTGTTGAATCTACAGAAATCACTCGTACGCCACATGTATTCCCATGAGAAAAATAAATCGTTGATTTTTGACCCGTTGTCAACAGGTTAATTAAATAATTTCCAATTCACCTGAATTCATTATGAGAAATAACTGAAGTAATAAGGAATAATTGGAATGATAAGAATTTACTGAATTCATGAGAATTCCCTCAAATTGTCTTAATTGGAATTTGAATTGTGTCAATTACGTGATAAGTAAATTATTAAAAATTTAATAAAATTGAACTAAAAAAATTATGTTAAATTGAATTAATTAGTTAAAGTTAAAGTTTCGAATACTCACTTGAATAAAAAAAATTGATTTGTCACTCCTCGTGTCTTCGAATGAAGTAAACTAGACACGATTTTGACGATAGTCATTCAGGACTCGTTCATCGACGTCTTTAAAGATCGTGAGAATTTGAGGACCTGGATCGAAGCGCGTCGTTTACGTCAATTTAATGGATCGTATAAGTCCACTTAAAAATAGTGGATAATTTATTCTCGTTACGGTTCGAGGTTGTAACAAGTGTGTTATATTCAACCATCCGAAATCAACCTTTGTTTAAATTCTAATACAGTGTTTACGCGCGAAGAATGATCATCAGGATATCCATTGTGCGAAGAACCTTAGATCAAATTTGATTAAAATATCGACTGACAGATCTGACAGTGACCTGCTTTATATTTACGGCTAACAACCGACGACAACGTCATAGGAGAGCCAACGAACGTTTTACGAGCAATATAATCGGAATGAGAATTAGAATTACCGATCCAAAATAGTTTTTTTGGTTGACAGAGTGATTTAGAATCGAAACCACACGGTGGGTCGAAAAATACGACCATTTTTATTTCATTCTACTCGATCAGGTTTCCTACATCAGATCTCGTGAGATAGGTTGACTTTTTCTGTGTTTTTTTGTTGTTTCTATACGTTTTTCTAAGAAAACGTGGGAGTACATCGGGTCTTTTATCGAGCCTGAACACAATCTGTGTATCTAAGAATATTTACAGAGTACACTGACTCGTCGTCAGTCAAATTGACCGAACAGATTTACGAGCAACCTTTTGTAATCTGCGGTAATTTATAGCCAAAAATTACGTAAATTCCTATTTTAACTATCAAAACCTGAATTATCGTGGTTTCTAGTTTATGGACGATCATACCACGCGTAAAGGGACGAATTTATGACGGTGAAAGAAAAACATAACAGCTAGAGAACTCCTTAATTACACTCATAAATACCTGAGATGGAAAGTTTTTTCGTGACAGCCAGACTCACTTTCTGGGAATAAAAAAAAAATAGTTTCTTGTTAATTGATTTCTATGTGCAATCAAATTTTTGTTAAAACCCACCTAATCAATTAACCTTGCATCTAATTCTTATCGTCTAATGACTATACGTCAGATAACGAATGATTCTTTCAAGTTATTCTGACGTAGCTAACGTTATCTCGACCCAATTAAGTCGACGACCTCGGATGTGTTGGCTTATCGAAGGTGGAAGAAACGATGCTTTGATTATTCTTGATCTTGACGAGGAGTCAATATTCTGATACGGAATTGTAGACAGATTTGTATTGAACAGGTTCGTATGGGTTCGTATGAATAGGATCAAAATTCTTGCAGCTTCAATCAGAGTGATTCATTAATCCTTCTCCCAATCCATGATATCCACATGTAATGAATGGATCTTTGTTCCGGGTAGGTCGAAGCTCTGTTCTTCAGTTTTGAAAATAGATGACACTGCATGAAGCACGTGCAGAGCAAAGGAAAGCATTTATCACTGATCCAATAAAGGCATGTATGCTCATACAGTCTTGTGTCTATTCAGGCCCTAGGATATAGAGATCAGAAATTTCAGTCTAGATCCTAGACGCGTGGTAATAGGGTATTCGTGTGTACATACTTGAGACGTGATCGGGACTCGTACCACGTCAACCACCAGTACTGAAGATCCACTCGGAATGCATTCAGTCGCGGACTTCTGACTCTAACGGATGCTAATCTCTTGGTAATTACGATTAGGAATACCAGACATCCTTTGATTTACGACTCGGAGGGATGTACGCTCCTCTGAGATCGCATGTTTAATATACATTAGATCCAGTGGATGACTGACCTCGGCAAAAGCGATTTCATTATTCGGTACACAAAGTCGACGCTTTTTGGTACCGATCAAGATATACAAATTCTAGATCACTGGAGAGACTGACAGAGAAGAAAAGGAACTCGTTTATAACGAGCCTATATGTCGTCTTCGATGTCTCGTCAAATTTTACGATGTTATTTATTTTCACGCCCCAAACATCGACCACTAACAGTTTGTTTGGTGTGTTAGCCTATTTTTTCATTTCTTTGAGGTCATTAAGGATTTTTCGTACAATGATAGCGTCTCAAAGTCCGTAATTACTATTTTTCATTTTAAGATAATGACATTTTTTTTTTGAAAAATGTGATATTAAAATCGAATAAATATCATTTTTCAATCATCCATATCGAGTCTTTTATGCAAAGAATAAACTCTGTGAATTTCTCTGAATTATCACCAAAATAACTTGGAATTGCGATAGGAAAAGCCTATTTTATTTTAGCAAAGAGAAAATTGATAGCTCATTGAATTTTGATCGGATCAATAAGTTTTTTTTTCTGAACAGTTTGAGACCAGAAAATCTGAATTTATATCATAGACACGAATAAAATTCCTTGAAAAATGATTTTTGGCAAGCTCAACTTTTTTAAGATACTTTGAGGTGCCGCGTTTGATAATTTAATGACATCAATCGTAATTATTGAAGGTAACAATGAATAGAACTGAAGATCCTATCTATAGTTAAAATCCACCAAAAAAAAAAAATCGAATGACTTTCGATTGCGATGATTCAAACTGATCGATTGTCGCCCATGTTTGAATTGATTAGTGCTGCGAAAAAACGTGATTTGTCTTTCGACACTATTTATTTTCGCTAACGATAACTATTACCGCTATCTGTCCAATTTGAAGTTTGTTATATCGAGACAGCTGGGTTAGATCGACGCTTCTCAACGTCTGCACCCGATTAACGTTCCGCACCAATTTTTTTTTCTTCTCTCTCTCTCTCTTTTTTTTTTTGTTGCTCTGAAACAAAAAGTTGTAAAAAATGTTTGTTCAGGCCATGTGTGTGGGTCGAAGGATAAGCTGATCTTGTAAAGAATCTCTTTTTGTACGGTTAACATTCTGTGTGATAGCCTCGGAACCTAATTCATGGCGGATCTTGTATCATTAAGGCCGTGACGCTATTTAACGGCCCTTATTCTAGTTTACGACTACGCTCGTGCTCTAGAAACCAATTAACTTTACTGACGACACACCACCCGTTGTTGTCCGATACGTGATTGTATTAATTCAGAGCCAGGATCGTGTCGTTTACGGCTTTGGCTCCATAGGTCTTCGAAGCCTTAAGGCCTGAGTCTGGAGCCAATTCGACAATTTCGGTAAAATTATGTATAATAACTGGGTGAAAAACCCCACGGGCAACTCTTCCTTCCACTAAAATCAGAAAAACGGAAAAAAAAAGTATATCAGCCCAGATTGACGGTTTCTCAGGGATATAAATTGACCAACGTGACCGAGTTGCTGATTCATTATACCCGGAGACGTGTTAGCGATAAAAATACTCGAGGTACACTCATAATGAGAATAAGAGATGATTGTTTTGAAGGTCGTTGAATTTAATATCACGAAAGAATGTCTCTAGGTATAGATTTCAGAGTGGAAAACTATAGAATTCAAAAGTTGATTGACCGGTGCACTCGTGTATATAGACATCACACGTCGGGTCTGTTGGATTCGATTCATTCATTGGCACACTACACACAGTGTGTGGGTACACGCCACACGTGAACATTATTTGCAATTACCCAGTCGAGTGATTCTGGCGTCTCTATTAACGTAAATTGTAGCGAAACACTAGACAGCTTATGATTTAAACATAACGCGATATCAAATCGTGTGGGACATTGTTTTTGACACTTTAGCACTCTAGATTTTTCCGGTACAGAATACTCACGCGATGGGAGATCGTCGTACCGCGCGCCAGCCGCGTGCCCAAAGTGACCGAGCAGCGACGGAGGAGGCCGATCGTGGCGGTTTTCCGCACTATGACACACAGCTATCGTACAACTGCCTCTAATATCGTCGTAGAGATGATAAAACTTCACGACGATGGGAAAAATGTCAAATTATTATAGACACGCCGTTTGAAATCGGTGTAAAATATGAATTTGAATTTAATCGTGAGAGAGTATATATCACAGCGATCGAGTTCTGACGGGTATAAAATTGTCGGGTGGTAAATTTACGACCCGGTAAAGGAATTACATGAACTGGATCGAACTAGAAGATTTATTGGAATTAGACACGGTGCATATTACATATATCTCAGGTGTGCGTAATGAAATCGTTGCGATAATCTGTATAAATTTCACACTCATCTTACTGTATCGTACAATATCAGAATTCAAGAGGCACACGATGCTGAGGAGACTTCGTTAAAAGTTTGCGAATATTGCGCCGCTTTCATGCTGATGCTGTACCGCACAGTGCACTGCCCGCAAACTTGAGAGTTTATTGGCGTCAATAGGGGTTATAAGAACATCGACGGGCAGCTGCGCTGTGTAATTTTTTTTCTTTCCATCATCCTCTTTGTGTGTGTTTTTTTTTTATATTCCATACTCTCCACCCGAGCGTCTGTCTCGTAACGTTCGCTCAGCTGCTCGACATTTATGCTCTCTCTATACATACCCATATTAAGTGCCCGATGCTTATACCGCAAAGATTCATATTGCATTTTTATCGACGCAGAGTCTATGCGGTGAAAGTATAAACGGTTTATTCGACTCTTACGTCAATATAAGGTATCCATAATAGCAATTGGAAAAATGACAAAAGAAGACAATTCTCGTACGATATTGAAAAACTACTGTGAGTGAAAAAGAAAACACAAGTTGCAGGGTGTCAAACCTTGAAGTTCTGGAATTTTCAGCGAATTTCTGGTTCACTCAGGGAATTTTGAGAAGAGTGATCAATTTTTGTTTAAATTTCTTTATGCAAATTCAAAACTAGTAGATATTAAATTGCAAAAGAAAAGGAATTAATCAAGTATCTGGAAAGATGGAAAAAATCACTTGGAATATCCTGGAATTCTCAGGAAATCTTAGATCCTGAATTGAGTTATAGGCACCCTGAAGTTGAC
This sequence comes from Euura saliciscinereae, assembly GCA_018420115.1. Taxonomy (NCBI): domain Eukaryota; kingdom Metazoa; phylum Arthropoda; class Insecta; order Hymenoptera; family Tenthredinidae; genus Euura; species Euura saliciscinereae. The sequence continues at coordinate 48,176 of JAFFZH010015110.1, read as the reverse complement.
AACATGTTATGCTGTGAAATTCACTATACATTAGTTGTATGATCGATTCACAAATACAATAATTTCACTAATTCGTAAATTGACGTTTTAGCGCTAAATTAGGAATTTTGATGTAAATTTGAAGATCGTGTTACGAGGGCGATCATATTACCACATCACCAATTTCCTTCAAATTTCGCGATATGTGATAGAGTAATTTTTTATATTTGCATATAAAATGAATGTTATGACAAATAACCGGGAAAATGTAAAGAAAAATCGCTTACAATGATTCGATAAGCTTTGAGTATCTTTTTCGATTTCCGATTTTTGAAATTTCCATCAGTATTTTAACACCGCAGAAAGTTATAACGTTTTGAAAACAAGCATTTTTAAAGAACCGATTAATTTTTTGGATAGAAAATCTCCTCTCCAAACTTGTTCAAGGCATTTTTAGTAAATATATGTATATACATATATACTTTATCTATCATCGCACAAAGTCTCTGAACAAAATCCCTACAGACACAGACTTGGGAAGGTTTGAGTAATGAAAAACGAATACAGTCCCTGATAACCGACCACTCTAATTGAACAATGAGATGAAATATAATTTTCACCCAATTTCCGTTACGGACGGTATATAATACACATATACAGTATAAGAGAAGATAATTTTGTTTCTACAATCGAATACCTCGTGGTGGGCGTGAAAATCGATAGTCGTCTTTTTAGTCAGAGGCAAATAGAGAGAGGAAGGAGGGGTGGGTGCATTCTAATTATCTCCCGATGGCTCAGGCTCTGGGTAACATGTAACGCACACAGAGGTGCATAATAGCTGTATACGCGTGGTTATACAATAGTTCGAAGCCACGTGACGTCCTTAAGGCCTCAGGGCCCTCACGGTATTTTTTATAATTCGCTTTGCATTCCGTACCGCCGTTCGCTGCACGCGGCTTTGAAACATTAGCTGCAGCAGGTAACTCAAACGACAGAAAATTCTCCACGCCGCCCCCGCCCCCCTGTGCGATGAATAATGCATTTTAAAACGCGCCCACGATCTCCCGACGGTATTACTTCGCGTGGATACGTCACATACCACGATAATACGTGTCGCTCATGCTCATTGTCCTTCGAAATATGTTTCTTTGGTCCGTCGCGGACATTCCGATTCGTTCAAAGTTATTCTAGGAAATATTTTCTCTTCGTCATATTATTTTCTGTGTAGACTCGCTTAACGATCGTTTTACCTCGAATCGTTGAATTTAGTGGACAGAATAAAAGCCCGGGGGGCAAGCTACTCGTTTTCTAAATGGTTAATTTCACTGAAAGCTCTCCGCTGCTCGGACTGCGGCATGGCAGCTCACTTTGCGCCGAGTACCTAACTACTCGGCCACTTCGCTTTTCTCTGGCAACAAACGAGAAAACTGAAAACTATCGGTATCGAGCTTTTTACACCACTATCGGAGTACGAATTATTCAAATTCATGATTTTTGTGTCTCATTGTATGGTTACAGAATCCTTGGCAGCATGATATGATAGAGTCTTCTGCCTAACAAACATCCCCCAAGATGAAACCTCTGCTCCTGGCGATCACCCTCCTCCTGCCTGCTCTGGCGCTCTCCCTGACCCTGCAAGAAGATGACCTCGTCTTCGACGACGTTGGCGAACCCGGTGGTTATGGGACTCCGATACTGAGTACCGATGAACACCGCGATCATGAGAAAAAACACGAGAGATCGAGGGACAAGAAACACGACGTTGAACGGCTCTGGGGAATCCCCGATACTTCCGTCGTTATCGGTCACGTCTTCAAGATGAGAATCCTGAAACAGGCGTTCAGCGGTAGCGTCGACCACTTCGAGGTACGGAAAACTAATTGATTCAGGTTCCAGCCTTATATTACATGTGGTACCCCTAAAATCAAATTGTCAGATGCATAGGATCTTGTTTTCTTAGAGAAAAAAACGTACTCGATGGTTCATGTATTACGATTCCTTATATCGTTTGGACGCAAATATTTCAAGAGATTCCAAACGATTTACTAAAAAGAATTGTTAAGGATGTACAGGCCATACAATCTCAACGAAAAGTGAGTCTCGTCGTCAATATTGAGTACTTCGAGATGAGATAAAAATCGGAAAAAAATCAACCACAATCAAGATGATAAGAGTATTCATTTTCAATAATAATAATGCCCAAAAGTTATCAACAAATTGTTTAAACAAATCATTGTTTAACAAATTTCCTGGTGACGTTATTTTTTTTTCATGTCAAATGAATTCGTTAATCTTTCTGAATACACATGATTTTTTTCAGAATTTTTTCACTTTTTTTAAATTTCCGTTTTCGATTTTGAAAAATGGAGAAAAAGAGATCTGAATTTTGGATATGTTATTGTGGAAACGATGTAGATTACAATTCCGAAGTTTCCGGAGCGTGGAACTAATAGTTTTGTAAATACAGCCTTTAGAAATTTCCGAAAACGGAAATTCAAAAAAAGTGACAAAATTCGGAAAAAATTCACGTGTATTCGGAAAGATTAACGAATTCATTTGACATGAAAAAAAAATAACGATTCACTTTTGGTTGAGATTGTATGGCCTATACATCCTCAATGTCTTTACAAGATTTAAAATAATGCACAAATTCGTCTAGACCAGATCCCACGATTGATTGACCCTCAATTCTCCAGAAATGATGTGAAACCTCATTTTAATTTGGCTAATGATTTATTTATTTATATTCGTATGTTCCTTATAGGCTCGTGGTGTCAACGGTCAACCGTTGGCGCATTGGCTTGATTGGGACGAAGCTGCATCGACTCTTGTTGGTGTTCCGTCTAAAAAAGACGTGGGAATTCACCGCGTAACAATCACGGCCTTAGGTAGGCACGGGGACGTTGCGAAGGACACATTTTCCGTAAACGTTGTGGCTGAGAAAAAGGACGAAATTGTACACAAGGATGGAAAGGTGAATTTACAGCTTAAAAATCTTTATTAATGTGGAATATAATATGAATAAAAATAAGACATTCATTTATCCACTCATTTCAAGTAGAATAATGACCGTAGAATAAAGTAGATCATTTTTGGGGAACAAAATTGAAGCAATTGGTGATTTCTGTGCGTCTTTCACCATCTTCACCTTTTTCAGTTCAGGATCTTAGATTCTGTCTTTGAATAACTAATGGATACACATTTTTCAAACCATTTATATAATTTCGGTTTTCTTTATTCTGCTGCTAAGATGGATCTGGAGACTGAAGAATGTGTTGTAAGTCTGTTCTCTACCAAACTGACAAATTAGGAATGAAAAAAAAAAATGAATAAATGACTAAAAAGCGAACCAAACGTGAATTAAGGCGTGATCGAGTCTCGTCGAATCTTACTGCCTATATAAATGAGTATGATCTTCATACATGTACGGTGCTTGAAATTATTGAAACGCATTTTCCTGTTCAGATATTGAACTTTTTTAAACGTCAATTTTAAAACGCTACGATCGACCTCGATCCAGTAGAGCAGGTCTAGTTCTGAGTACATTGTAGGAGTAGTCGCATTTCAATCTCATAAATAAATTAGCCTTGCGAACGTTTGCTGATTGATGCCAATTGGTATTACTCCGGGTTGCTGCGTCACAGATATTTCACCGTGGCAATAGTCTCTGTCCCCAGACCCAGCCATTTCTATTCTGCTCTATGAAACGTTCAAATATAATTGCGAATGTAGTAACACCGCGATGATTGATACCGATCATAAATGGACCTCTGAGATTTGAACGATCTCTGCGGCGCACATTCATTTAACTTAACGCCAAATTATAACAGTGACCAAGTCAACTAATTCTCTACTACAATTATTTTTCAGACACATTGCGATGAATCTGAGGATCAAACACTGCTGACCATTGTCCTTGACGCGAAATTCGATAATTTGAAACCCGCCGTCAGGGCCAACGCCATCGAAAATCTAGCCGGATTCTTGGGCTTGCATACGGTAATTTCAATCAACGTCTTTTTGGACTATAGAAACTCCAAATTCCTCATATTACATTCGAATAATCAATTTAAAATGGTCTTTTGTACACCTCAGAACGCTTTCTCGATGCACCCTTATACGAACAAGGAAACTTCTGCTCCCGATGCATCGGTCATTTTGTCTGGACCCGGAAACGTTAAACGTCGTCACGAGAAACATTCCACAGCTATTCAGTGGCAGGTAAAATAGAACTCCTCGATTCTTTGTCGATTTTGAACTCGATCGGCTATCAGAAATCTCGAATTGATTAATGAAAAGTCAATTTATATCAATTAACGATCATAAAAACCGTGGAAACCAGCTTCGTACAGAAGCTGTAACGGTCGATCATTAGCAGCATAAATAGCGCAAAAACTTGTCACATAAATGATCCACTAGGAAATGTGAAAGTTGCGTCCTCGAAACGGACCCAATCGTCTGGGAATCACGCAGACGATATAAATAATTTAATTAATCTCATGAGCTCCAGTAATTTGTGAGGCAGGATAATAAATAATAATTTCTCCAGGTCGGGTGCGACGGACGACTTTGGCATCATCAAACCGATTTGGTGCGACAACTCAGAGAGCAAGCTAAAGATGGAACTCTCGCCGAAGTTTTACAACAGCCTGTTTTACTCTGGCGTATAAAAACCGACTCTAGTCCGTTGCTGAGGAGCCGGAGGGAAACAGGGTCTGGTAATTACGATAACGAAGAGGATTACGAAGACTATACATACGACGAGGACGAAGAGGACGCTGAGGACGAAAACGAGACTGTTACCGAACAGCCCATAGAAAGACCGCACAGGCATCACCACGGGGATAAAATCGATCCGTCTGTAAGTGTGTCGCGGTTCTTTTTGGGAAGAATGAAAAATTTTCTAACGACACAGTCTCATTATATTCGTTGTTCGATTACAGATCGAAGAAGACATCAATGTCGATGAACTTATACCAAAAACACGGCACTATGCTGGTCTTGATTTGCCACCAGGGGGACTTCCGACAATCACTACAATGACCACGACCACACCTGCGCCGCCGGTAAGCGTTTTTTATGAAACAAACTCAAATTGGCTTCAAAATTTTATGCGATCTGAAAGCTTGATGAATTGGCATAAACCTGATCCACATATTCTACTTCTACATACGATTCTGAATGCTTTAAAACTTGCTGGTTTCTGATAAAGTCTTCATACTGTCTTTCCGATTGTCTCAAAGAACTGATATTATGAGTTATGGAGTCTCCGGTATTACGACGTAATCATGATCTTTTTATTGAGTGATTAGAAAGGAATGTTGGAAGACAATATGAACGTTGCATTCACCCGCAGGCTTGCTTATGGATAGAAACGAGTCATACATGATCGAATAACGTTCACCTCACTATACGTTAACTAACAAAGTTTTCCATACCGTACAACGCAACCACTAACAATTTCACAGACAACGGTGCCTCCGACAACCGTATTGTCGACTACAACAACGACTCAGGTACCACCGACAACGGTAATAACAACATCGAGCACTACAACGACTACCACAACAACACCAGCGCCGACTACGACAGAGTCTTGGAAACCTGAAACAGAGGATACGGAGAATGAGAAAATTGACCCAATGTCGATAACCGTACCCACAACACTAGCAGAAATTACGAATATCCCATTCAATACAACCACTCTTCAACCTACTAGCTCAACTAATGCAATATCGACTAGCGCTACAGCAATTAAGTCTGTACCTGAGACTACGGTGGTCTATAATCAATCAACTTTGTCGCAAGAGGTAATGCTTACTCGCTTCTCGCTTATCAATTTCATTCGCATCATGTTATACATTTGTTTTGCTTGATTATCAGACGAAATAATACGCACATCTACCATCTTTCGCTTCGATCGATATTCTCATTTCAAGAATTCGTCATTCCTACCTCTCATTTTTGTTTCTAACGTACTTCATTGAGATCATTTTCTGTGTAACGACGTTCAACCCCTGATTCCTCTAGCCCAATTTATGAAACTTGAATGTAATTTTACTCAGACAACAGAACAGCGTACGGAGATTCCGACTACGCTTCAACCACCGACAACTCCGAGTACAACAACGACCACTACAACCACAACTACGACTACGACTACTACAGAGCCGCCCACAACCACGGAAGAAATGATCATACCCGTTGATGAATCAGACATTGAGCGAACAAGCATTGTACGCAAGCAGCTCAACTTCCGACCTAGGGAAGACGTCGTGTTGCAAAAGCAACAAGTTACCGCTGGAAAGCCACTTAGTTTTGTTATACCAGAGAATACCTTCACCGATATGGAAGACGGAAACACCAGGCAACTCTCTTTGAGTTTGTATTGGCAACGCAATCCGATCAGACCAGAACACTGGCTGCAGTTCAACAAAAATACGCAGGAGGTTTATGGACTGTGAGTATTACTTCGTTGACTCATTTCCCAACGCTGGTATTCTTGATCTAAAGCATTTCATTTTCTCAAACAGACCACTTGAAAATGCAACATCAAAATGGGACTACGAACTAGTGGCGATGGACAGCGAAGGATTGAATGTGACCACCAGCCTGGACATCCACGTCCAACAACACAAGATTACTAGAGCTTTTAATCACGAATTCAGTATTTATCTGAGATTAAATAAGCCAAGTGAGTTTCCAACAAACGTAGACTGGGAGCTGAAGGTACGAAAATGGACCAAGATGTAATTTTTCGATGAGTCTGTAATCATTTTAAGAAAACTCATCATGTCCATGTTTTTACAGGTTTTGAGGAGTCTTGCCGAACTCTACGGAGACCAGAATACGGATCAAATAACAGTTCGCAGCATAGACATGAACGGAGATCAAGCTATCTTCACATGGTCTAACGACAGCATTCCCAGGAGCAGTGTGTGCCCCAAACAGGAAATTGATAAATTGCTTCATGTCCTGATTTCCAATGAACGAGAAGAGCCGAGCGCCGCCCTGCTGGATATTCTTGCTCCTGAAATAAAAGTATACCGAGTTATCTATCAAGGAACCAAGCAATGCGAAGACCACAACGTACCAACGATACCAAGCGTCATAACTCAGGATCCGAAAATCAACCAGCCACCTGTGCCAAGGAACCAAGTCGACCACATAAACGCAACTGTTGGGCAACTGCTCGTCTTCACCGTTCCAGACGTAAGATTTTTCACAGTCAACTTGAGATTCTCTTTTTATCTGTATTAAACCAGAAATCTCGCATCGTAGGACTCGTTCTACGACGACGAAGACCAGGGTACTCGCAACATGAAACTGTCACTGATGACCTCAAACAGGATGCCTATACCGGAAACCGACTGGCTACAATTTGATAGCAAAAATCAGCAATTCTATGGCGTACCTATGGCCGAGGACCTTGGCCGAGAGGAGTATCAACTCATCGTCACAGACAAAGGAGGTGCGTCTCAATCGTTGGCAAATTCATTCACGATATTAGATCTAAATCTTGACCGAGAACCGTTTAACTTTGATTCCAGGTGCAAGTATAACCGACGCTCTGATAGTTGAAGTACGTTCTACAAACATTGTACCGTCCGAGTACAACATGAAATTTTCGATGACGATATTGACCCCGTATAATATGATCGCTAATTCGGCGACGCAGAAGCGTAAATTTATTGAGAAATTAGCAGAGCTCTTTCACGACAAGGATACCGGCTCTATCGTATTGAGCAATGTCACAAACATGTCAAACAGCACGGTAGTCTCGTGGCACAACAGAACGCTTGCCACCGCTCGCTGTCCGCACAAGGCGATAACGGATCTACAGAATTTGATCGTTAAGGAGGAAAAAAGGCTAACGGAAAGAGTCAACCAGGTGATGGGGCCGGAGTTTCAAGTGGAACAAATATCGATGGATCCGATCGGACGTTGTCGCGGTGAATTGATAGGCGTACTGTCGCCGAGCGTCACTCCACCCCAAGAAGACCCTCCGTCGGTCGGAAAGTCAATGGACGATCTGATCATAACTTTCATCGTTCCTGCTATAATTATCGCAGCAATGCTCATTCTGGCTTCCATCATAGCCTGCGTCTTGTACAGACGAAGACGCAGCGGCAAGATGAGCGTCAGCGAACAAGACGACGAAAGACAGAGCTTTAGGAACAAGGGGATTCCTGTCATATTCCAAGACGAACTCGACGAGAAACCTGACCCCGGTGAGAAATTGAATGCGATAAATTGAAGAAATGAATGAAATTTAGTACGATGAATTGAAGAATTTATAATGAATACGATAAAGTTTTGGCAATGGTATTTATTATTATTTTATCTTTGTAGGTAATAAATCGCCGGTGATTTTGAAAGAAGAAAAACCACCTCTACCACCTCCGGAGTATCAAAAGACTGAAGACGGGGCAGACGTGCCGATGTTACAGAGCGAAAATTCTGAAGAACCCTATCAGCCGCCTCCGCCATTTGCAACGAATCGTGACAACAATCGTCAAAATCGACCAAAGCCAACACCTACATACAGAAAACCACCACCTTATGTGCCACCCTAACAAAACACGGTACATTCGCCAACGCGTAAGTACATGTTAGCAATGCTCGGAGACTCACCAACGCACGTTCAAAATCAATTAACACAAATATCAACACAGAATCAGAATCATTTTGATAATCAGACGGATAATTACGAAGCAAATAACGTTTACATCAACCGATGAAAGGAAATTATTCAGATTTTTTTTTTCTTCTTTAAACCCAGTACCTCCGTTCATTGATGGATATTATAAGTGACTATTTTATTATTGATCATGAAATTATTTTTCTGTAGTGACTAATTATTCGATAAATTAATCACGCGTTGCCTTTTGTAACGAAAATACTTTTCCGCAGAGTAGATCTTTTGTTCAAGTTCGTTTTAATTTCTGTTATCTTCTTACTCGCTCAGAGATTCATCATCGATAATAAAATAGAAAAAATATTCAATCTTTTTTAACGGTACATACTCGATGTCTAGAAGAAGCAGGAAAAAAAAGTACACATTCAATATTCAGTGCCATTGTTAAAAAGCAATAAGAGGACGATACGTATCGGAATAAGATATAATTGAGTAAATGAATACACGAATAGTAAATTTTCGATCTCAAAAGACAAAGAAAAAAAAAAACAATTTCCCAATGCGATAGGCAGAGTCTCTAAGTAAAAAAATAAGGTCTCAATTAAAAATCTCTAATACTACAACTACGTAAAACACTGCCAGAAGGAAATTGCGAAATTTCAATGAATTGATACGTTTCTTATTTGTAATGAGAATACGGTATTAATTGAACATCTCACATACTTTTCTAACTATAAGGGTGAAAAGTTTCTCTAACGTGACTCAAAGTGTTGTTAACTCAATGCCAGTTTTTGAGTGACAGAAAATACTTCCATTGGCACGTATATCCATAAAGAAATTCAACAAAAATACAACCATGATAATGTACAAAAGTATTTTCGGATACCGAGACAATCTAACACACAGTTTGAAAACATTTTTCTCTCATCGAATCAATGATTAACGAGACTTTTGTGACAATGACGATTATTGATAAACGTGATAATAAAATAAAAATAATCGAACTACGTCAGTCACAAAGAGACGATAAAATCGATTCAAGTACACGAAATGTCAGATACCAAAAAATCTTTTGTACATTCATCTTTTAACGTTCGATAATAATTGTTGGCTCTTGTCTATAGTATTTTAAAAAGTGTCGATGTACCCGGAAAAAGATATGGTAGACCAATTTAAGCATTCATGTATTGGTCATACCGAAGAATTACAACGTTAAACGGCTTTTGATAAATAATTTTTTTAATAATCCTTCTGAATTATTATTATTTTTTAATTATTCTGTTTTTTAATCTCTCTTTTTCATTTTGCTTAACGCACATATTTCAATCAGGAGTGTTGATAATATATTACGTACATTACTATATACTATTATAAATAATATTTACTTCATTTTTTTGACCAACAGACAAAACTCATTTTTTGTATCATTTTTATATCGCCATTATAAATATAGTGAAAAAAAAAATACAATAATAATGCTAATAATACTATTAATTATACACTTTGCCGAACTGAAGTTTATATCAATCATCAGTTTTTTAATATAATAATATTCAATTCATGATATATACGCAAGAATCTTTACTGAAAAAAAAAAACGATCAACAAAAACGGAAAAAAAATATAACGATTAACTATTTAATTTAGATTTTGTATAGTAACCAAGCCAAAAAATATCTAATATAACAAAAAAAGAAAAAAAAAAAGAAATATAGAAATATAATTAAAAACAAAAAAAAAACGAAGAACAAAAACAAAAGTTTAATAAATGAAATAGTAAGACGACAACCGTATTCATATCGAAGTGTGGTACTGTACTTATTGAATAAATATATATATATTTATCACGTAAGAATTTTTTTAACATTTTTTTTTTATTAATATGTAATTGGAAAAGATTCATACCTGCATACACGCATACATAACATAATTTTATGTAAAAAGGAATTGATTTACTCAACAAGTACAGACCTGTGCAGATATTGTGGAAATTGCGGCGACAGTAATTTTTTAAAAAGCAATATTTTTGAAAAAGAATTTAAAAAAAAGGATAAAAAGTAAACAAATAAACAATACTAAATGGAACCCATGGAAAGAAACGAAACACTTATTTGTCCGTCGAAGAATACATATACTTCGTCAATATGTGAAGAGGAAGTGATTGTGAAATGGAAAATGTTTGTGAATTTGGTATATAAACTATAAAACGTGAGAGAATGATACGATAGACTGTATGGAAAATAATGATTAATCATATGTTTGATATGTGAGAATGAGAATTATCATTATTATTATTATTATTATATGATTATTATTAATTATATTAATTATCTATGATTATTGAAAATACGGTAATGTATTAATTCATTTATTCATAACGTAGAAACTTAGGAATAAAGAAAAAATAAATCTATATGTATACTAACTCAACACTATTCATCGAGACTTGTTTATCGCAGTTTCGTTTTTTGAAAAAATCTTGCATCGAAGTTTTTCGTAGTCGATGAAAACATTTAATTTACACTTTTAGTCTCGTTAATCAGTTTCGAGTGATAACATTCACTGAAAAGATCTGATACTATTATTTTGCAATTCTTTGCGCGGTGCGTACATTTAGGCAACTAAATTCGTTGTTCTCGTTGGTTAAATATCTGCGGTGGACAAGTGTCAATCATATCATGCTTATTTCATATCATCTTTTTATGCATATCTGTCAAACGCTACATCATACTATAATTATAATCATAATTATATTAAGATTAAAGATAAAGGAACGACAAAAAAAAGAAACTATGTATCATAGACGTGTGTATGATATATAATAATATACAATACGAAACTTTAAAAAAGTCCCCCAAAAAAAAGAATTGAGTTACTGCCTTTATAAAAATTACAATTGAAAGGATATCATTTTCAGTTGTAAAAAAAAAATGTGATTACGGTATTTCTTATACTTGATCTGGATCATCAGATCTAAAGATATTTGGTCTAATGATCAAAAACGACGTTTCATTCTAAACATCCATATATTATACGGATATTATACGTTTAAACTGGACGAAAAAGTTCACAAGGCAGTAATAAATGAAAAAATAATAAACGAAATTAATTGAAATCGAATTACGAGAATGAACCGTCGAATTTTTGTAAAGTTATTGTGCAAAACATTTTTTATCGTTATAATACAAGTTTATAATGTAATATAGTCTTGTGAACATGTTTCATTTATGGATGATAGCCTAATTTTATACATCAAACTTATTGTTAGCGAATAATAAATAAAATTAAAGATGAAATTAGACAAATTAATGGATAAAACTGATGGTCTCATCCTGGGATAAAAATAATGACAATAGTAGTTTTTGGCCAATAGAACAAATGTCTCGGATTAATTATCATAATATACAAAAAATATGTATAAAAAAAAACGCGGGAAAAAATGGTATGAAATTATTTGTGTCACATAAAAGCTATGTTACAGAATTCGAGCTGATTCTCGGATTTTAATACATAATTATTATTAACGGTAATCTTCTTACAAAGTCAAACATACAAACAAAAAATAAACGCTTTTATGACACTCTAAAACCACACCGTTTATTATACCTATGGTTTAAAAATTATATCGGACACTACACCTCCGTTCGTGTATCAATTTCTCTATTTTATTTTCTGTAGAAAACAAAAATCGATTGATTTTAGTGTTCATTTTTACCAATTAATGTAATAAAAAACAAAAATTTCTAGTGGACAATCGATACAAATTTGATTATTATATTTTGTTTGCGGCCATATCAGATACATATAAATGATGTCAGTTTTAATGTATGGTGGAAATATCGAAATAATATACATAATTATACAGATAGATCTGACAATTAAGTATATATATATTCAACACGTGTAAAGTTTAAAGTTAATAAAGTCATTTTAGGATAACCACGTCACGTTTATTTTTCTTTTACTTAATTCACAATCCTCAACACAATATCAATATTGTAAACATACGTCTTATATTCTTACTTGGAAAAGGGATGAGTGCTTCATAATCAACTACAATTATTATTGAATGTTTGAAAGTACGACGCTCTGGATCTTCCCAATGCTGCGAATTAAGGTGAAATGAAAGTCACGTGACCTCGATATGATTTACACTTGGAATTTTCAAACGCCATTTTCTCAGCCAAAACACAATCGATTGATGTGAATTGATATCAGTGACGTAGAAAAACTCAATGAAGGGCCTTCCGATCGTGGATTTTCGAAAATCGAGGAGTAATAACAGTTTTTTTCAACAATATTGTTCTGTAATCCAAGGAAGTGCTGCCTCTCTCCACGAGGGGCAGCACCTCCTTGGGTTACAGAACAATATTGTTACACAAAATTCTGATTATGTCTTTCGATATTCGAAAATCCACGATTGGCAGGCCCTTCATTAAGTTTTTATACGTCAGTGACATCAATTTCACATCAATCGAATGTGTTTTGGCTGAGAAAATAGCGTTTGAAAATTCCAAGTGTAAATCATATCGAGGTCACGTGACTTTCATCTCACCTTAACGAAGAAATAATTGAGAATAAGAATATGAACATGGTACTATCAATCAATAGATGCATTTATCAATTTGCTGTCTATATTGTCACGTAATTAATTAATTAATTAATTGAAACAACAGCTTTCATAACTGGAATCATTTTATTCTCGCCTCTTTTGTCCACCCGTACCATGCGTCGAATTGGTATTTCTTATAAATCTTCTCGGCGCATTTGGAACGTCGACTGTAAGTAATATCGTCATCAATTAAATCTGTAACGAAACAATTGTCAATAAATCGATCAACAAACCTGAATCATAGTGAGTTTCTAGTTTGCTCAACTATTTCATTCGACGCCCTGTAACGAAATGCATTTAAAACTAATTCTTTTCTTTTGTTACAATTTTTCCAATAAAATATAAATATAATCACACCGGCAGCATTTCATTTACTCGATCTAATACAACTCAGCGAAAATTTGATGAGAATAAAATCAAACGGCGGTTATTCTATGTTCAATAAATTATTCCTTACTTACTTGGAATACCAGCCGCTGACGGATTTCTTGCACTTTCGTTTTCGACTAAACAAACCCCTGATAAAATACAAAAATCAATCAATTAAACGGTAAAAAACATGGTGATCGGGAAAATAAACGCAAATTATTTGTTGACACATTTTTCAATGAAAAAGAGAAGTTGAATAAATCCGAAATCAACTACATTTTCTTTCTTATAAATGACTGAACTATTTTGATCAATTCATTTTTTCTCTTCCGACAGAAGTATTGAGCGACTCAGCTCTGGAACTGTATTTTTTTCCAGAGATTTATTATTATTTAATTATAGGTAAAAACATTGAACCTACAAGCATTCATTTTTACCCAGGACCTTGGACCAGAAAAAAAAGAGTGGAAAAAAGCAATTACATCGAACGAAAAACAGTCCAACTCAAATTTTGATTATCACATTATATATAAATTAATTCATATATGAAAACGAATTCTAGGTAAAAGTGAGGCATTCGTAATTTCGCAGGATCGCAAAAGTACAGTTAAAACAAAATTTATGGATGTATAGAAATGATTTCACATACTTGTTGTACTATTCGGAAGTTTAGTTTTTGTCTTTCAAATATGCCATCGAATAATCAATTAATCAGTTATTAAAGTCTGCGTCTCTATCAAAGAACAGAGACTGTCAACATTCTGATTCAACAAGAATTTATCTCGTGTGAATTAACAAACCTGCAGGAGCTGCATCGTACTATTCAGAAATTATTTTTATTTCAACCACTGACCAACATCAATCTCACAATTCTAATTCTATTTCATTAATTATCAGGGCAAAGTAATAATTTTATGAATTTCAAAGTAAAGTTATACAAAGCTAACATTTGAATAATAGCGATCACAGATCGCAAAATCGATTCACTTACGATCTAAGAAAACAAATCATAGTTAATACAGTTTTTTCATTAATACTAATTCTATTTCATTAATTATCAGGGCAAAATAATAACTTTATGAATTTCAAAGTAAAGTGATACAAAGCTAACATTTAAATAATACCGATCACAGATCGCAACATCGATTCACTTACGATCTAAGAAAACAAATCATAGTTAATACAGTTACTAGCATAATGATAATTGTGAATATAACTGAAGAGGAACCATCGAGAATTATGTGTACAAATATCCACCAAAATCGACTACTCGTCCTTATTCTAGTCCTCGCCGAACTCGTACCCAGCTACCTCTTCTCCAGCGTCTCCCGTCTCATTGAAGTCATCGTCAGCATCATCAGCAGTGGCTTCCTGATACTGTTGGTACTCCGAGACCAAGTCATTCATGTTCGACTCAGCCTCGGTGAATTCCATCTCGTCCATGCCCTCGCCTGTGTACCTGCATTCAACGTGATCAAAGGAAAATTGTTAACTGCAATTACATCATTCGAAAAATAGTTAAATAAACCCAGGTAGCACGCTTTGATCAACTATAAGTCTAAGAATAGTCGACTTTTCGGTATTTTCTATAGTTTGACTGTTCAGAGGACATTCGTGAACTTTTTTCCAGCTGATAGTCAACCATCGGCTTGATATAAGACAGTCAAGTCATTTTTTCGTCTACATTATGAGGTGAAATGAAAGTCACGTGACCTCGATATGATTTACACTTGGAATTTTCAAACGCTATTATCTCAGCCAAAACACATTCGATTCATGTGAAATTGATATCAGTGACGTAGAAAAACTCAATGAAGGGATAACCAATCGTGGATTTTCGAAAATCGAGACGTAATAACAGTTTTTTTTAACAATATTGTTCTGTAATCCAAGGAAGTGCTGCCTCTCTCCACGAGGGGCAGCACCTCCTCGGGCTATAGAACAATATTGTTACACAAAATTCTGATTATGTCTTTCGATATTCGAAAATCCACGATTGGCAGGCCCTTCATTAAGATTTTTTACGTCACTGATATCAATTTCACATCAATCGTATGTGTTTTGGCTGAGAAAATAGCGTTTGAAAATTCCAAGTGTAAATGATCATATCGAGGTCACGTGACTTTCATGAAACAGAAGTGTGGTTATACCTTGGAAATATAGTCGCGAGTTTTATACTTACCAATGCAAGAAAGCCTTGCGTTTGAACATGGCTGTGAACTGTTCTGAAATTCGTTTGAAGAGTTCC
This sequence comes from Euura saliciscinereae, assembly GCA_018420115.1. NCBI lineage: Eukaryota > Metazoa > Arthropoda > Insecta > Hymenoptera > Tenthredinidae > Euura > Euura saliciscinereae. The sequence continues at coordinate 32,330 of JAFFZH010015110.1, read as the reverse complement.
TGAATCGCTGTTGTGTTGCCGAGGAAAGTTGCGGACATTGTCATTCCGCAAGGCGGTATATCGCAGACGGCGGTTTTTATGTTGTGGGGAATCCAGTCGACGAAAAAGGAGCTGTTCTTGTTCTGAATGTTCGTCATCTGCTCGTCGACGTCCTTCATAGACATTTTGCCACGGAATATAGCCGCCACCGTCAGGTATCTACCGTGACGCGGGTCGCAGGCTGCCATCATGTTCTTTGCGTCGAACATCTTTGACATGAACAGAAAGGGAGAAACAGATTGAGCGAAAATTGTGTATCAGAATTGGGAAGAGAAATTACCTGTTGTGTCAATTCAGGCACTGACAAAGCTCTGAATTGTTGGCTCGCTCTTGAAGTGAGCGGGGCGAATCCGGGCACGAAGAAATGCAATCGTGGAAACGGAACCATGTTCACGGCCAGCTTACGAAGGTCCGCGTTCAGTTGACCTGGGAATCTGAGGCTCGTGGTGATTCCTGTTAAGCAAAATAACATCACGTAATCTGCCCGGCTGAAAATTTACAGGTGGAAATCTATGGATGAGCCTATATGGTCTTCCTATAGGAATTTGAAACTGTAAATCTACTGGATTCTATGAATTTTAACATGGATTCATATAAATATCCAGGTAAAATACTATGTGTAATGAATTATATTTTGAATATCCACCTGCATATTTTCAATACACATAGGAGTTTACCTGGATATTTATAGAAATCCATGTTCAAATTCATAGAATCCAGTAGATTTACAGTTTCAAATTCCTATAGGAAGACCATATATAGGCTCATCCATGGACTTCCGCTTGGAAATTTTAAGTAGGTGATGATCGAATATCAAGATTGCGATTCGAATTAACAAAAACTATTGTTACTGATGTCATCAGTACCGAGGGGCAAATAACTCGTTGAAATAACGTGCCAATAGCTCGTGAAATAATGAGAAATAAACGAGGAAATCACTGAAATAATGAGAAATAATTAAAAAAGAGCAAGAAGAGCAAGAATTAAGTAGGTATCAGCTAGGATGGCTGATTTGAGGTAATGAAACAACTGAGAAAATAAATGAAATAATACGAAATAATTGAGAAAGTGAATGAAATAATGAGAAACAACTGAGAAAATAACTTAAGTGATAAGAAATAACTAAGAAAATTAATGAAATAATGATGAAAAAAAAATTAATTTGAAATAGAAAACAAATTATGTTGAAATAAAAGAAATAATTTGAATTATTTCACACACAAAAATTATGTATCTGTCAAGTCTTGAGTTATTTCCCTCTTGATCAGTACGAAATCCTTAAAAACTGAATTGTGCAGGTGACACCATCCTACGTACCGGACATCGTGAGGGACACAAGATGATTCAAATCGCTGTAAGTGGGCGAGGGCAGCTTCAAAGTCCGGAAACAAATGTCGTAAAGTGCTTCGTTGTCGATGCAAAATGTTTCATCGGTGTTTTCCACCAGCTGATGAACGGAGAGGGTAGCGTTGTAAGGCTCGACCACAGTGTCTGAGACTTTTGGACTCGGAACCACGCTGAAGGACGTCATGATTCTGTGGGCATAGAATTGACAAAAAAAATCAATGAAAAAGTAAAACAAACGCACAGTCATCAGGTTTTGAGCATTTTTGCACAGAAAAAAATCGCCTACCTGTCGGGAAATTCTTCGCGAACTTTGGACATCAGCAAAGTACCCATACCGGATCCGGTACCTCCGCCGAGGGAATGGCAGAGCTGGAACCCTTGAAGACTGTCACAGCCTTCAGCTTCCTGTTCGCGGATGAGAACAGATTTCACGTTATTCACCGATATTCTATGTCGTGGCGATTTTTGCGCTGTTAATTTCTCAAACGATGCATGAAATGGTTGGATTATACCTTTCTGAGAACGTCGAGGACGGAATCAACGAGCTCTGCACCCTCGGTGTAGTGACCTTTGGCCCAGTTGTTTCCAGCACCGCTTTGGCCAAAGACGAAATTGTCGGGTCTGAAAATTTTACCAAATTCACCGGAACGGACAGAGTCCATCGTCCCAGGCTCAAGGTCGACTTGAATCGATCTGGGAACGTACATTCCCCTCGCAGCTTCGTTGTAGTAGACGCTGATTCTGTCTAATTGAAGGTCTTTCGTCGTCCCCACGTAGTGCCCTGTCGTGTCGATTCCATGCTCGTTGGAAATCATGTTCCAGAACTATCAGAGAAAACAAGAAATTCAATATTCGAATACTAAATTCTGAAAACTCCGGAAAATTGACCGCGGTGCTGTAAAAAAATCAATTCTAAAACATCAAATTCACTTATTCAATCGATTTATAGAACGCGAAGAATTCATCGACACGACTCGAAATCTTCAGAGTTCCGAAATTTCCGTTGGCCATTTTGCGCAATCGAATCTCCACAGGCGAGTACTCAGATTCTGAATTTCTTCTATCAGTTAGAATTAGATCTGCAAAAATCAGCTAAGATGACTTACTCGTGCTCCGATCTGGTTGCCGCATTGTCCTACTTGCACGTGAACAATTTCCCTCATGGTTTTACTGATTTTTAGATTTTGTTTCAACGGTTCGACGATTCTTCTTCGCTGACTCTAGAGATCGTACTAGATTCAAATTGGAGCGACGACTGAGTTTTGCTCGCCGAAAGACGTTCGAAGGTTGCCTGTTGTTTGTATCATGTACTTAGTTCAGGGCTGGCTGTATCGGACTTGGCTCTTCGTTTAGTTGAGGGCTTTTCGATCGCGAATTAAACGCAGGATTTCATCCGTGATCCAATTCAAATTCTCGACTACATTTCTACTTCAGAACCAGAAATCGGTCTACAAAAAATAATATTGGGAAAATTGGATGTGATCTTATTTTGCAGCGAGAATAATCGAACGAATTATCGTATAGCTCAGGGTCTAATGCCTAATATGCCGTTCCTGTAGTACACGAGTTCGTGTTTACCAAAACAGAACATCCTCGACGTTGAAGCTGAGCGAAACATTGACCATTGTCTATACTGTATACCTATAGCATACTGCGATCTAGAAAAACTATACGTACACAAGAATTTCAACGTATAACAGAGTTACATATGTATACAGTAATAATAGATTCTAGCTTGCGGAAAACCCTCTAGGACTGGTATCAGACCGTTAGTCGACTCAAACAAAGAGGTTTGGACTCAAAGACGTTGATATATCATGTATACACATTTGTATTTCTTGTTCTGTTTATTCCGCAAAGGACACAAGTTCGAATAAATTTCGTTGATCTCTCAGAGGATTATTCTCATTAGAATATAACTTCGCTTATGAGTGCATATTATAATTTCTTCGACTCTTATAACAAATTTTGAAAATAAATTGGGCGGGCGATTCACTTCTCAGATAACAATTTGACCGCAATTTGGTGACATATATTACCAGCACGAGCATATATTCGAACGTGACATTTGACAAACAAATTGTGTAACTCAAATATCGAAGCAATGTGGCGGCGATTGACAAAGAAATGTCGGCAATGGGCGAGCATTCATGCCATCATAGTGATGCCTCTCTGAAGGCCCCTCTCAGAAAAGTTTTCATAATAATATGAATAGAACCGTGGAATTTCTCCTTCTTTCACAATTTTTGTAACCACCCCTCCCAAATCCTGCAGTACTACGCTTTATAGCTCTTATGCCAGGAAAGCATGGCTATTATATTGATGCACCCTGTGGCATCGACATGAGGCCAGCATCCTAGTTCTTCATCAATCGGCTAGCTTTTTGAACCGGGTGGCTGCACCTGTAGAATCGCAACCAACATAACACAAGTGTTCTGCTGGTTGTGACTCAAAATCTACCTTACCGACATCTGCTAATATCTCAGACGCGAAATATTTACTATCTTCCACTCTTTGAATAATACAATGGAGTGGAAGGAGACGCATCTCCCCACATTTAGGCGTCTAAAAGTGGCTGAGAATCCCACGTTATAGGGAGCGCTGCGAACAGCCGAGAACCGTAGAATTCCGGCGAGCGGCAAAATTTGAATATCATTTATGACGAGTAATGTGGAATTCGAACTGCACATGTACTGAAGTGAATATTTCATTCTTTCAATATTACTCTCATTACCATGTAACTACGTTCAGATAAGGCTTTTGTGTACTCTGATTAAAACAGTAAAAATAACTGAGGTTAAATAATAAATTCTGTTCCCGATTGGTATCAAAGATAAGAGGAGTTTGCATTGGGTCACGAGCCATATACCTAAGAATAAACTTATAGTAGTCACGAAAATATAAAAATTTATTATAGTAATACCATCAAAATATATACATTTCCAGTGTGCTCCAGCAGCTTAAGTGAGTCTAGACTGCTTGCGCACGAGTCGGGCTTTTCCTTTTTTTTTTTTTTTTTATTATTTATTGACTTACATCTCTGGCAAGCAAAATGTAGTCGCATAATCGCTGACTGAAAGACTTGAATATAGCTCATATTTCTCATCTACACACAGGACCAACAACTTGATTTGTAGTGCAAAGTGTAGTACAAATATTATAGATTATAGTTTATAAATCTTGTATAGTTAAATATATTGGTTGTGTGGTGAGTTAATGTAGTCTGGTGAAGGTGTCTGAACTACCGGAAATTCACCACGTATCGTCTATACGATAAACTATTTATTGATCTACAATAGCAATAATACAATACTGATCGATAACTGTAAGTTAGTACGATTCACTAGATATATATCACAATTCACTTATTGCACTGTTTGAATGTCGCGCTCGATGTTGCTTCTGTGGCTCCAACGGAAAGACTGAACTGCCGGCTGCGCGGGCCGGTCGATACTTATACTCGATCTCGAATCTAGAAAGATCGATTCTGGTGATCTCGAGAAGCAGACGATTCTAGTGCTCTCTAGCGCTGTCATAGAAAGGTTAGGTACGTTCGAGAACGAGCTGGAGCCGCCACAGTTGTATGTCTTTCGATATTCGAAAATCCACGATTGGCAGGCCCTTTATTAAGTTTTTCTACGTCAGAAATCATCTTATTCTGTCGTGTTTCCGTACGGAAGCCCGGTCCGACTCTGTCGCTAAAAATCGAGATTTAACGACATACTATGTCGCTAAATCGGGATTTAACGGTTCACGACATACTCTGTCCATAACATCGACTATTACTCATACAGACATACTCTGTCGCTAAAATCCGGATTTTACGGATTTAAGAGCATGCTACACTCATTTTTCACTCTTTTTACCGACCTTACCGGGTTTTCACTGATAGCAAAGCCTACGCGTCGCGAGCGCGGAAAAGGAACCAAGAGTGCAATTCTAAATGGAATTCCGAAGATATATATCGGAAAACTTCTTTGTTTCATACAACAATGAAGACGTATTCTTGAAAACTGCACAAAATGGTAATTGTTTGTGCAGTTTTCAAGAATACGTCTTCAAGAAATACAAGAATAATTTCAGTACATCCCGATTTTAGCGACATAGTATGTCGTTAAATCCCGGTTTTAGCGACAGAGTACGACTGTATGAGTTGGCCGGACCGGGCTTCGGTAGGTTCGAGACCTTACCGACGGAGGGTGTCAAGTGACGCCAAGGCCACTGGCGTGCTACGGCTACGAATCAACCCGCGACGAAAAGTAGTTCTCAATCCCAATTCCCATTTCTCGATACGAACGTAAATTAAATTGGATGTTCACAAAAATACTTTTGTTTTCATCCTAACAACACGATTCTGAGAATAAAAATTTGTTTTTGGTAGTGAATGACGTCCAAAGTACGAAAGCAGTACCCGATGCTCCGCGCTGTTTGGTTCGCCGGAGTGGGGATTGAAAGACGCGTCATGGGAGGGTCACTAGACAAATGATCACCGCCATTTTGCCGTAAAATTGTCGAGTGCAGTGCGTTGGGTTAAAACGCGAGTAATTTTTATCAGTTTGTCAGTTATTTACGGTTTTCTTCAGCGTTGATGATTGGGATTCCGCGTGACGATCGACACAAAATCACGGTTAAAATCCGCAACAATATGAAACGGAGTTCTAGCCGGGATACACCACCGCCCCGTGTCAAGCGGTCGAGATCCTCAATGGGACGGTAAGCCAGATGCCAAGATTAACCCTTGACTACCTTTCATCGACCCGACCCGACCCCGCCGCGTTCAATAACTCGAAAATCCCAAGAATCCTTCGCTCCCATATCGACTTTAACCTAAAAAAATCGACAACCGCAATATCAATTTCTCGGTTCATTGTCACCCTGCGTTTCATCATCACACTTACAAACGATCGTTAATTTCATTAAATTCCGAAGGTATGACGACTCGAGCGACGAGCGGATAACTCCGGAGCGTATTAGACGGCGCAGTAGAGGAGCTCGGAGTCCGAGTCCTCCGCGGGCCTCGTCCCACGCTCGTTACGTGGAGTCGAGTTCACACAGAGACGAGTACTTGCGGGCTCCCAGAGAGATGCCTCCGGAGCGACCTTACAGCTACAAGGTTCTCTGCGTCAGTTCTATCCACCCAAAAGCGAGCGACGAGGCGATAAAGGACACCCTCTACAGAGAGTACAAAAAATTCGGAGATTTTTCCATAAGGATTTCCCACGAGTTGGACGAGAGAGTTGCCTACGTTTGCTTCAGGGGTTCGGAGGATGCCAGAGACGCTAAACACGCCAAGCCTCGCATTATTTTATACGACAAAGTCGCCCTGGTGGAACCCGTCTACGAGAGACCAGAATCTTACAGAAGACCGAGGTCCATCACTCCCCCGGACTACGAAAGATACTACGCCAGGTCACCCGGACCAACCGAGAGACACAGACCGGTGGAAAGATACGAGAGAGTTTACGGACCTCCGGTCGGAGTTCCTCCGCACAGGGAACTCAGGCGAGAAGCCATTCCCCCGCCTCATCACGAGTTTGTTAGACCGCCGCTGCACCACGGACCGCCTCATGTGCACCCCGGACCTCCGCACCACTACGGACCACCGAGACACATGATGATTCGTCATCCGGTTCACGGTTTTGAGAGAATTGAGAATAAGAAGGACAAGTTTCCCAACTATCTGCACCACGTGCAGCCCGAGGACGATCCCCTGGCGACCAGAACACTCTTTGCCGGTAATTTGGAGATCAATATAACAGAGGAAGAATTGAGACGGATTTTCAGCAAATACGGCATCGTAGATGACATAGATATCAAGAGACCTCCGCCGGGCACAGGAAACGCTTACGCCTTTGTCAGATTTCAAACTCTGGACATGGCGCACAGATGCAAGGTCGAATTGTCGGGTCAATACATAGGAAAGTTTCAATGTAAAATTGGATACGGCAAAGCGACGCCGACCACTAGGATCTGGGTGGGTGGCTTGGGCCCCTGGACCTCGGTTCCCCAGCTGGAGAGAGAATTCGATCGTTTTGGAGCGATAAAGAAGATCGATTACATCAAGGGGGACAGCAACGCCTACATCCTCTACGATTCTATCGACGCTGCGCAAGCCGCGGTCAAAGAAATGCGGGGCTTTCCGCTGGGCGGTCCGGACCGCAGGCTCAGAGTGGATTTCGCCGATGTCACTCCGGGCTTTGGATTCAAGCCGAGACCGTATCCGGAAGAGGGCGGAGAATTCAGACCCAGACCCGTCGAGTACGAATCTCCGTACGATCCTTACACACCCGAAGCTGAGTTCACGTACGCTCCGAGGGGATTCAGAGGCAGAGGTAGCGCCCCCTGGCACGACAGACGCGGGGGTGGAAGAGGCGGCTACCGCGGGGCCGCTTATCCCGAGGGATACGTGAGGGAGGAGTCCGATTGGCCGAGCCGAAGACCTCCGCTGGAGATTGAATACGAATCTCCGAGAGGTCTGAGAAGATCGTTGTCCAGAGAGCCTGGAGTAGATCGATCCAGATCTCGTTCCCCGAGGAGAAGGCCCGTGGACTCTGATTCCGATTCGGAAACTGCGAGAACCGGGATGCTATCGACGTCCAGAACGCTTCCGGAAGTCGCGAGAAAGTCTATCGCCGTCTGGCAGGGGGCTTTGATACTAAAAAATTCTTTGTTTCCAGCTAAATTTCACCTTACAGATGGAGATACGGACATTATCGAGGCACTGATGAAGGACGAGGACGGTAAACACATGCTTAGAATAACTCAGAGGCTCAGGTTGGATCAGCCTAAGCTAGACGACGTTTCTAAACGCATACAAACGTCCAGTTCTCACGCTATATTCTTGGGATTGGCCGGCTCTAGCGCCACCATTACCAACGACGACGCTAACGTACAGACCAGACCGTTGAGGAATCTCGTGTCTTATCTCAAGCAGAAAGAGGCTGCGGGAGTTATATCTCTTTTGAACAAGGACACGGAAGGAACCGGCGTCTTATACGCGTTTCCGCCGTGCGCCTTTTCCACGGAATTGTTGAAAAGAACTTGTCCAAGCCTCAGCGAGGAGGGTTTGAAGGAGGATCACTTAGTAATAGTCGTTGTTAAGGGCGGTAGTGCCTGAGTTGATGATTATGGATAAGGGTTTATCGATTTTGATAAACGTGCGCGATAGTTGTCGATATTTTCGAAATTTGGCTGGTTTTCAAAATTTTCTATTTCAATTTCGTCGATAATCGCAATCTGTGTACAGTTGATACTTGATTCACAGTGGGATAGAACCGACGGATAGTCGATATTGATGTTCCGATTACTTTTGTTTTTCTTCTATTTTAGGGATATAAACATCGTACGACTAATAATGAAATGTTGAACTTGTACAGTCAAATAGTTATTCTGATTTATCGAATTTTGAACAAAGGATTTTTAGAATTAGCCAAAAACTTGTAAACTGACGAAAACGATGTCCTAGAATTAAAACGTGCGTTATTAGGGTAATTGAAATGAAAAAATAATGATAATACCAGGACAAATTATATGTTAATACCAAGTGACTGCTGGGGTCAGAAAATGAATTTCTAATATTCTGACAAAGCTAAAGATAGATTACATGTACTAAGAAAAACATGGGAAGTAATTTACTGCAAACGAAACACAAGTGAAAAGAAAAACAAGTTAGATGTATAAATAATTATTCGCCCAAGCCCACGTATTTGTTGACAAAAAATCGAAACGGAATCTTGCATAGTTCTTCCTGAGGTGGATTTAGAATCGAATTGAATTGTTTTAATCACGTTCTAAATATTGATTTTTCTCAATCTTGTTTATCATAGACGTTTTTTTTTTTGCCACCCTTACGAATTAAGACGTACATAACGCTAAATTGTAAAATCACTGATTATAGTAATTGTACACATAAGGATTCGCTATATCTAGTATATTTAGTAGATTTAGTAACCGTGTTAATGCAGTTCTTTCACATTTGTGACTGTACGATAATTTTCTGAAATACGTTTAATCAATTAAGAATGTTTTTTTTTCTCTATCTTATTTCTTTTCTTATCTATACACGAATAATTATATATATATATATATAGTATATATAAATACACAATACTTGTAGGTAGATTTAAAGTACGTTTAGGAGAAAAAGGATAACATTTGTAGGATAACAAATGTCTGCAAATATTTCGGCTAGATATTTTTTACTTGAAAAATCATTTATTTATAATTATACATATATATACTATTATTTATACGCTACAACAACACTATTTTATAAGTAAAAACTTTTTTTTTCTCATCTTCATTAATTTACAGTTTGTTGATATTGAAACAATTGAAAAAGAGAAAATACGGATAAGAAAATTAAGCGTTAAACCTCAGATCTGCAGATACTTTGTCGAAGATCAAAAATATCGTTACAAATGTTCATTTCATCTTTTGGTTTTTCATACAATTCAGATTCTAGACACATACACACATACTATAATATTTATAAGTGCTTGTGCTATAAACAAAAGAAAAGAAAAAAATCTATCCCTGTGAACGATGATATGAAAATTTTGTTAACATAGACACAGAGAGTGCTGTAGTGGTCGCGAGGAAAACTGAACAGGAAATTTATCTTGTCTTAAAAAAGTTAAAAGAAAAAATTAACAAACAAAGAAAACTTCGTTAAAGTTGTGGAAAAAATTGTTTGTAATAAGTTTATAATCAACACAAGAAGAAGAAGAACAACAACAACAATTAAGAAGAAAAAAAATATATATCTGTGAACTTTATATTATAAAGGACTGTGTTTTGTGGTATTCTAAAAAAAAAAAAAAAAAATCTCGAATCGTGATTACAGTGATGTAAAACAGTGCTTGTGTTCTCGCCTCCGAGGGTTGTGATTAGCGAAGGTATTGAAAAAAAAAAATTATTCATCTCGAAGTACCTATCAGAGAAAGCATAAGAAAAGTTTCCAAACCGCCGCTCGGAGGCGAACTAAGGTGCGGTGGTAAAGTGTACCTGGTGTTGAAACAACATGCAAAAAAAAAGGAGAAAAAATAGAGCCGATTGCAGACAAAACTCGATTGTGTTTAATTTTCTTAGTTGTATAAAACTAAAGAATATCGCCCACCCATCGAGTTTGAATTGAAATAAGTTTGGCTCAGTTCAGTTTAGTGGTTGTTTGATAACGATTTGATAGGCGGCAAGTTATCCATGTGATTTGAAAATTTTCCCCAGGTTTCGCAAAGTTCTAAAATAAAAGAGTTCGAAAAATAATGCATGCTCGTGGTTTAGAGATGACGAACATAGTTTGTTTTAATTCTAACATTCTACAAATTATATCTTCATTTAAAAATTTTTTTTTTAATTTTGGTTCTCATCATTCTAATTCTTTGATTTTAGTTAAGTGGCCGTGAAGTTGGTGATATGTGGTTCGTTGCACTCTATGACGTTTTAATAACGACTATCTCGATGCGATATGGAGAAAAATGATAACCGATGTATCGGTTTCATAACAAACAAATGATCCTAGTGTGTCGTTCAGTGGCTGATTGTGCCAGTTTATCTCTTGACCTAAAAAAAAGATAATAAAGACGAGATCGTCTTTGGGAAAATACGTTGTTGTTCATGACCGGTTACCTGACGTTGCCAAAAATACTGCAGAGATAATATCTGTGTTTAGTGATCATACGTTGTGGCCTTGTGATTTTTTATATTCAAACAAAAGAAAAGTTTAAATAACCGAACAAAGTTTTTATTCGTAACAAGAAAATTTTAAATTATACTCATAAACTGGCTTTTCGAAGATTCGATCTTAAATTTCAAAGTTTGGAACTACGTAGGTGCTTCCCTGAGTTATCCCTGAAACAAGAAACAAGGTTTCGACTCGATTACCCCCCCTCAAGTTTGATCGATGGTAGTGAAATAATAACGAGTCAAAAAGTAATGCGCTTTTTAAACGCTTTATGGGGCAAAAAGGAGAGAGAAATAAAAGATCGACAATGTTCGTTAGTTCGTCGTATCGTCGTTCGGTTATCATTGAGGAAAAGGAAGGAGGAAAAAGTTCAGTGAAATTTGTTCGAAAGTTGAAAAAGTCCGTCTTTGCATGCTGCCGAGTTAGTGAAAGTGAGTTGTAGTGGTTCAGTTCTCTGGTTCAAATTGCGAATTGGTGAGGTGTTCCCTTTTCAGATATTTCGATTCCTAAAGGCTATGGCTGCCTGTTGCGATCCGTCCAATTGATATATCGCTGAATATTGGTTCAACCAAACGTATTTGTTTCATGGTAAGTTTGGTCGGGAGGAAATTCTCTTTGTGTTTCAGATGAATATCCACTTCTTTACGATGACCCACTGACTCGAATGCCACGACATTGGATGAACCGGATGTTAAAGAAGACCAGAACTCGAGGGCTGATGTCTGCAATCTACATATAACCATCTACCAATGACGAACGACGACATTGTACATTCTACAATTTTGAATAAATTGAATACACTTTTTGGAACAAAATAATACCCCGCCTAATGATACCCTGTTCCCTGTATGTACGATCATTATTCGTACTTACGTTTCCGAAATTAGGGCAACGGGAATTTACTCACACTGTTTTTGGATCTCGAAAAGAGAGAAAAGAATCTACAAAAGCAGAATCTGATCATCATGAAAATCTTGGCGAATTTTTAATTCTTCTGGAAACCTCATGGCATGTTAACTCAAAGTACATTGCCAGTGATTCGGATGTGACATAGGGCCGAAGATGTGGAATTCACACTCGTGCTGGTTGAATATTTGAGTTAATTAATTAGGTATACATTGTCAAACTAATAATATATTTGTTTTTGATCCCGAAGTAAAATCGAGTATCTGTCTGAAAAATCTGGAATATTCAAACAGCTAAAAAATAGGGTCCAGGAACGAGTGCTATTTTCATTTTAGCCATGCACTGTGAGACTGTTATGACCATTCTGTTCGCGGTTGCCGAAATCTATATATATAGGGTGTAAAGTAAATGTTAAATTAACTCTGCACATACTTCCAGGGCGTGTAGGGACTGCCTATTGGAATGTTTTCAATCTTTCGGTACCGCCATCTGAATGAAGTACTGCGAGTAGGTCGTTTTCCCCCACACCAACACACGAACTACCTACTTTCAGTAGTTCAAATCTTGCCACCAGGTGAAACCACGCCTCCATTGAACACCCCAAAAGGCAAGCATTTCGAGGTAAGACGGTCGGAAGAAAGCTCGTCCTAACGGCTCTGTAGGGCTTTAGGATGTGTTCCAATTGGCAAGTGCGTGTCACGCACTTGCACTTGTGACGTCACGAAAGTCGTTCTCGACTAGGGAAAATCAGAACTCTCGTGACGTCACAAGTGCAAGTGCGTGACACGCACTTGCCAATTGGAACACATCCGTAAAGGATCTGGTACCGCATCACAAAATTCTTGTGTAAAATCGACAAAGGACGAAAAATCTCGCAATTTTGTCAACGGCTGACTATGAATTGAAGCATTGGGTCGAAAGTGATCTGCACCTGTGACTCATTACACTACGTACCAGCGCACGGTACCAAATCGCTCCAGAGCTGTTATATTGGGACGAGTTTTCGGTCATTGGTGTCTTACCTGAAATTGCTCGCTTATAGGCAGCCCCTTACTACACACCCTAGAGGCACTCTGTACATGAAGAATGCCTAGGCCTTTACTTAGAAAGCCGAATTTCAACGTCACACTTTACTTTAATTCATAAAAAAAAAAAACGCGACTGTGTTCTCTGGAAGAAAACATTGTAACTGTTTCAATTATTCTAGAGCAGAGCAATTATTCTAAATCCAAAGATCAGACAAATAAAAATAAATAATTAAACAAGCAAAATAAGGAGGAGATCGAAGCAGTCATCAAAGTTTCTTAGAATTGTCAAAACCGAAGCGCTGCAAAATTGTTACGAGCGTCATTCCCGATGACGTCGAAGATATTCGTGGATCGACCGGAAGTGCGTTTCAACCGTTTCAAGACTTTCAACCGAAGGTCTGCCGTCTGGGAGCCGATTTTACAGTTGTTTTTTGGGAGGGAGGTAGAGGCAGACCGTAAGGAATTTTTGTCAAAATAATCAGTTCATACGGTCAGTGGTAGATAGCGTCGTATACGTTCAACAACCGCAACACGTCACCATCGGCTGCAGCAGTGTATTTGGATTTACAGTGATATTATAAGAACCTCAGGCGACAAATATCGCGTCGAAATGCCGAAAAAAATGCAAAAATAAAAATCCCCTTCCAATAAGGACAAGGCTTACGGCATAACCGATGCATCTTCGCACGGATATTATTAACCTAAAAGTCAAAGTATGGAGATTACCGTAACCTAACCTAAATATAACCTATAACCTGAGTTTTACCGCATATCAAGAAACACTGTACAGGTAAATATGCATTTTTGCTATTCTTAAGCTACACGGGTTTCGAATATTCTTCACATTTTCATCTATAACTAGATTTATTATTACCGTATCACGGTTCAGCTCATTTCACAATCTTCAATTTCTATTTTCAAAACAACGAAGCGACGACGATACATTGAGATTAGAATATAAAACAATTTGAATTTTGACCCTCCGATCTTTTTTCTGTTTCACTCTAACTGCGTAATCAATTCACAGGACAAACAATAATGATGAACGGCGTATCGAACCTGAAGAAAGAGGTGGAGCCCTCGTCTCCGTCGCTAGGTTCCAGCTGCTCGAATTCTTCGTCTTCGACGTTGAATTCTCCGCTGATGAAGCTCTCCTCGTACGTTTTGGCCCTGAGGCCTTGGTCCCTGAGTGCGTCGCTGATGCCAACCCTCCTGGGGTCCGCTTTAGCCTACAGAATATCAGGATCGACCAGCTGGATCTCCCTGGTCCTCACCCTCTTCACTGTAGTCTCTGTGCACGGAGCCGGAAACGTAGTGAACACGTATTACGACTACGTCAAAGGAGTGGATAGCAGAAAGAGTGACGATAGGATATTGGTGGATCATATACTGTCCAAAGACGAGCTCGTGTCGCTAGGCGCAATTCTTTACGCCGCTGGATGCCTGGGATTTATAATGCTGACGACTATATCTCCCGCCAAGATGGAGCTCCTGGCTCTCGTCTACTTCGGGGGTCTGTCCTCCTCGTTTTTATACACCGGAGGTATCGGCCTCAAGTACATAGCCCTCGGCGACGTACTGATCCTAGTTATATTCGGTCCCATATCGGTCTTCTTCGCGTTCATGGCGCAGACGGGAGAGATGCAATGGGGTACGATGTACTACGCGATACCTCTGGCGCTGAACACCGAGGCTATCTTACACAGTAATAATACGAGGGATTTGGAGAGCGATAGGAGGGTCGGAATCGTTACTCTGGCCATTCTGATCGGCCATACGGCGTCTCATGTGCTGTACGCGTTCTTGCTATTCGCTCCTTACATAACGTTCGTTGTATTGGCCCTCAGGTACTCCGTGTGGTTTTTATTACCGCTCGTCACCCTCCCGGCGGCGTTTAGAATAGAAAAAGAATTCAGATCTCCGGAGACTATTCAAGGAGTACCAAAACAGACTGCTAGGCTGAACATGTTCCTCGGTGTTTTATACGTCGTGGCTTGTCTGTTAATCGATCCACTTCCGTACCTCGTTTTACCGGACGGTACGAAGTAATCGGTAAAGAAATTGTTGAAGGAAGATTAACAAATACCGTTCTTTAGTCAAAACTATGAACGGGGATTAAAAAATGGTCTTGGATTTTGTGAAATAATTGCAAGACATTCTTTTTACGGAATATAATTCAACATTTTTCACTTTTACTATATTATAAATATCTGCTCAGAGCGCAACTCTTCGTGGTAATGATTATAATGATAATAATTGGAATATGTTGGGAAGATATCGGTCTATTTGACCCTGGTGCATATTAGAGGAGGTTTTTGAATTAACAGATTTGAAGGACTGCGAAATATACACGGCGCAGCTCACGCAATCAAAAGTTATCGTACAATGGTGAAGAAATGAGATCGTACAACTATCGTAGCTCTTAAGGATCGATATTTTCCCGACATCTTATGACCTTGAGTGATAGATACTTCCACAACAATAAACAAACAAAATTTCGGTCCAATCTTTCCTTTACGATAATGTACTTAAAGTTATTGTAGACTTTGGATCATAGGAATTCAACTTTTTTCGATTCAATCTAAGAAATTAGGGTGATGCTTATGTAGTTGAATTTTCTATGTTGGATAGTAACGAAAAATCAGGTCACAAGATTATCGTAGTTCTTCAATCTTGTTGCGGTACCTGCATACTTATTAAAAAATATATCGTTGCAAAGTCTAAATCGTTACGTAAGGAAATTAATAAATTTTTTACAAGATTGGTAAACGGACAATATTCACATATGAAACAGCGATCGTACGCTTTTCCGATAACTTAATTGGAGGTGAATTTTTTCTTGCAACACGATCCTTTTTATCACGTGTGAATACTAGCAAACAAATAATTTGATATAAAGTTTATAATTTACTATAAATTATTATAGTTGTATATTTAGAGTTTAATTTTAACGCAAGGTTAAACCTTATTTCTTTTTTTGTTGTCTCGTAATAATTCTATTTTTATTCATCGTCGATAAAGATTTATATTTCTATTCTATTACTATAATTCATAAATTTAGGTACGACATGAACTGAGAACGAGAGGCTTCGTTGATGTTTTCATATTATTATTTATAGTATTTCTCAAAGAGCTATCGAAGTTTGCCTGATAATAAAAAATATTGTTCAAAGCCCTTCACGTTGGTTGTTAATCGAAGCCATTTCGGCCCCTCAGTTAAACAGCTTCGGAATGTCTGTTTTCAATAGATTTTAACAATCTAAATTATTTATTTCATATTCAGACAGCTTTTATTGTTTAAAAAAAAAATATATATATATAGTTTATAAATATAGACATAATAATAAAACTAACAGCATTGCTCGTCGTTTTATATATTTAGGTAAACCGAACGGCGAGTCGATGAATTGAAGTAGAAAATGGGCCTGGAATTTTTGTACTCTATGAAATTATAGAATCTGGCTGGAATATACGACTCGCATCAAGACGCATAATCTCTGCCTCTATCATTTTTTCTACGGAGTCAAAATCTTTATTCATAATGTAACCACGATGCCCAAGTCAATGACAATAACGTCAGATTCATATAAATGATTGAATTTACGTATTACACTCGAACAGTTTCGTTTCTTTTCTTCCTTGTCATCATCTGTTACTTTGATAGTGCTGTGATGGTCTGGCCAAACCCTGTGTTGCACGTTTTGTACCTCATCTCGACTAAGCACTGTAATGATTTGCGGATAAAAAAAGGTCTTGATCAAAATTTGGAACGACTAATATCATCATTTCAGATGATTGTTGTAGAAAATTATCCTAATCTAAATTAGGTGAGTCTGAAGAAAGTGAACAACTACAAAATGCTTGATCAAATTGGAAATTTGCATTCGCTACAGTTGAGATTAAGACTGGTTATTTATCTCCAGACATCACAAGCATAGAAAAGATATCATCTCGTAAAGAAAGATGAAATAGATATAAATTATTATTTACGTTTTAGCTTCGATTGTAGCGATCATATCAAAGTATTTAGGCCACTGATATCGATAACATTAACATACATACTTGACAATTGAATATAACAAATAAGTATGTCGATTCTCAAATTTTCACAAGATAGCTGAACAGAATAACTTTAACTCTAGCGTGTAACGCTATCATGGACAACTGTCTATACACGATCTATAATATAATCAATATCAATATCAACACATATTAATCAGGACCTTGAATTTGAGTTAATTATACATGTTGTAGTAGAAGTTTTACCGTACTATACCGATTTGTTCATCTTTTAAGTTAATAAAATCAATTTATTAATACATCTAGCTACTGAGAGTTAGTAGGCTTGTTGCAATTATTTAATATCCCTGCTCGAAAATTTTAGGTCATTCTGACTGGCTGATCGAAAAACAAGAAGCTCGATTTGAACGATTAGGAATCGATCCATGTGTGACCAAAATTTGAATTTTGTTATGCACGTACTACACGTTCGATAGTATCAATCAGAATTTTTTATTGGCTATCGGCTTATCGCATATCTGATTGTCACTGTCTAAGGAACAGTGGCAAAACGGCCTCAATATAATTCAAGAATCGCAGATTTCGCAATTTTCATGATTTATTTACTCTTGAAATTAAAAAATAAACGATTTTCGGTAATTATAGGCTGTTTTGGGATAGTTTTATGGGATCCAAAAATAGAAATGTGGGCCAGAGCAACCGAAATTTAAGAAAAAAAATTACGAATTCCAAATTTTACATAATTGATATAAGTGTAATGTAAGTTGTAATATTATAGACTATTTTTTAATGTACTTTGCGCGAGACTCTACAGAGTCTCTCGATTCCTAATCACCTCAATCGCGTCTCTCCTTCATCTACATCGGAATTATTCGCCTTAAAGAATATGAAGGTGAATTCAATAATAATTCACAAGTGATCTGGGTATGCTTTATTATCCTAAAGTAAGTATATGTACAAAACAATTCTAAAAAAAATCATCCGTGTATTGAATCTCTTCAACACGCTTTGATCTCCGAGTTCTCAGAATTTCGATCAGTTTATCATAACAGCTTGAAGAACGTTCTCCTCGTCCTTGAGCATCTAGCCTTGGAAGATGCGATAAACCAGAAGCTGTGTTCGAATTGGCAAGTGCGCTGTGACGTCACAGCGCTCCTATCCTAGTGCACACAAGTGCCAGTCTCAAAGAGCAACGAGTATATTATAACCATTGGGGAAAAGAAAATTACAATTCTTGCACATTAGGGTGGCCCTTATTTGGGGGTCGGTGGGATTTTGTCCGCGATGTCCCCCAAATCAGTTCAAAATAAATAAATAAAAATCTGAGTGAAATTTGAGCTCTCTAGCTCAATGGGAAAGGCTGCCTGTAAGCCCTTACTTTTCCCCATTTGAATAACATAGGATTTTTGACTGACAGAATTCAGTTTTTTTCTTCGAAGCCTATCTTGTGCTGGAAAAATCTGTCCCTCCGTCTTTTTGTAGTATCGCATAGTGTAGTGTAATCATGTACAAATTTTGTCAGCCATCTGAAATGGCATTTTACACAGCCGATGCGGCCGACCGATGCTGATATTCTAAAATTAATGTTCTATCAACTTTCGAAGATTCCTATCGTCTTTTCATTGGGGTTTGACCCAATATCTACTGAATGTAATTAGGAATCATGATTTTGACATGATTTTAACAAATTAAAATTTTTACTCCTCAAGAATAAATTGAGCTTCATTGTTGTGATGAATGAAATGTTGTAGAAATCATGATTTTCAATTGAATTTCGTATAAATCGCGGAAACCCTCAATGAAAAGATGATGCGAGTCTTTGAGAATAATGTGTACATGATTACACACTATGATGCTATAAGAAGACGGAGGGACAGATTTTTCCAGCACAAGATAGGTTTGGAAGAAAAAAATGAATACTGTCAGTCAAAAATCCTATGTTAATCAAATGGGAAAAAGTAAGGGCTTACAGGTACCCTTTCCCATTGACGATGAGCAAAGCTCAAATTTCACTCAGATTTTTATTTATTTATTTTGAACCGATTGGGGGGGGGGGGGGGTCGCGGACAAAATTTCACCGACCCCTAAATAAGGGCCACCCTATTGCACATGCATCCGTTTTTAATAAAAATCGTACATCTTATTGGTATTTTATTTCCCGCCTTTGTTTAAATGAGGTCCGCAACTGATCTTATTTCGTCGCCACCAGAGGGCCGTGAGCCTCGTAGCGCATGCTTCATACTTGCTTCATACATTATTGTTTACGTCTGCAACCTGTGAGGCTCTGAGCCAGCAAAGGAAGTCAGCAAAACAAGGATATAAATTATAATATTCAGCGTTGTGATTTTCGAAGCTTCGAATATTGAATCATGGATCATGTCTCTATCTACACCGACCCCGTGGTCACATGTCCTTATGACAAATGTCACAGAGTCGCGACGTCGAGAATTCAAAAGCACATTGTTAAGTGTGAAAAGGTTAGTTTGGTCATTTTTTTTTTGTTTGTTTTTCTTTTATCACGACAATTGTTGTTCAAAGCGAAAGGTATTCAATCAGTCCTTCGATTTATCTTCTTTTCTTTTATATTCAATTATTGCATTATATTTCGCAGAACTATCCCCCTGGATACAAACTCGCCTGCCCATTCAACGCAACGCATCGACTATTCGACCACGAGCTACAGGATCACATAAAAACATGCCGCCAGCGAAGACCTCTGGACCCCAGCGAAACATATCAACGTAATTTTCAATTACTTCATTTAATCTAAAATAACTGAAAACCACTGATTATACAAATTTATTATAATCAAATTCGTACCGTAAGGCGAAACAACATATCGATAATAATACAGTCGCCGTTTGTTTCGAAGGTGAGACTCCGCAGGTTTTATAGAAAATTATCAATATTTATCTATAAAATCGCTGAAAAACGTCTAATCTGAAAATCCTCGCAGTAATCACGCGAAGAAGCCTAAATTTACTTAGTAGACCTTCAGGAAATTCTAGGAACCCCCATTATCAATGCTCGAGGTGAAATGAAAGTCACGTGACCTCGATATGATTTATACTTGGAATTTTGAAACGCAATTTTCTCAGCCAAAACACATTCGATTGATGTGAAATTGATATCAGTGACGTAGAAAAACTCAATGAAGGGCCTGCCAATCCCGGATTTTCGAATATCGGAAGACATAAACAGAATTTTGTGCAACAATATTGTTCTGTAACCCGGAGGTGCTGCGCCTCGTGGAGATAGGCAGCACTTCCTCGGATTACAGAACAAAATTGTTAAAAAAAAAACTGTTATTACGTCTCGATTTTCGAAAATCCACGATTGGCAGGCCGTTCATTGAGTTTTTCTACGTCACTGATATCAATTTCACATCAATCGAATGTGTTTTGGCTGAGAAAACAGCGTTTGAAAATTCCAAGTGTAAATCATATCGAGGTCACGTGACTTTCATTTCACCTTAAATGACGATTATGAAACAATTTTTTGTTTGCATTCGTCGCTTCTAAACGCATATTGAGTGTAATTGGTTGGTGGTTCTTCTTGATTGTGATGTTGTAGCCATTAGCTAAGACTCATCTACTTTCTTCAGGTGTTAGAAACCACGGATCCCAGATGTCTGATTTTATGGCGAAATCGATTATCGAGAGTAATCTGGATCACGGCGAAAGTTGGGACAATGAATTTCAGCCAGATTGCAGCGATTCGATGGATGAGAGCTTTGGTTTCATCACTCAACCGAAATCCAAGAGCGTATATGATCCTAATGCAACCTTACGTCAGCCCCGTGGATACTCCGAGGTCATGATGATGGGGGGAGACTCTGACATTGCTGAAATATCCGATATGGAATCGGTGGTCAGCGTTATGGGCGTGGGTCGCGGGAGGATGAATCCGAGCCAAATTCAGCTCTTTAAAAACAGATTCGGCTTCGGGAGAGGAAGACCGCTGGCTAATAATTAGCGAAAAAAAAGGAGCTTCTTGAACCAGGAATATTTTTGTTGAATTTTCGGTTATTCATCTCTCTTAATCATTATCGCAGATACGCAGCTCAATGTTTTCGTTTCAGTGAATGAAATGTTTTATACTTTTGGTATTTTTGAGAGACATCATTATTCAGGTCTTTAGATATTTCAAAATGTGATACACGAGACGATGAATTACTCAACTGATGTAAAAGTCGTGATATAATTTTCGTTTAGTTTCTTTATTTCTCAAAATGAAAATGCAGTATCAATCATTATGCTATAATTATAAGAAATTTATATTTTCACATTTGAATGTCGGAATTATGCATTCAATATATTCTAGTTTCTTTTTTTGTTCATTTTATTCTTATAACACAATATTTTATTTTTCTGATTCTCATCAAACCCAGAAAGCAATATCAAAGACCCGAACTTACTTGAGGGAATCGAACTATCACATCAACATTGGAAAATTGAAAAAAAAAACTGTACCAAGATCTGAATTTCAAATTCTCATAGGTATATTGATATCGCCTCTTCGAACTTCGAATTTGAATTCTTAGAGTTTCAATTTTTAATCATTCCTCAAGGTTGTAACACATAAACGAATATTTGATTATAAAAATATCGAGCACTATGTGAATATGTGATAGAAAAAAGTAAACAGGGTCTGAATTATCGTAGACGTTTATAGAAATATAAATAGCACAGGGTTTGAAAAATCTGACAATGATTATTATTTGTTGCGTTATCAGTACCTAAATGATTCTCTACTTTTATCGAGAAGTGAAAGAGATTTTTTTTTATTACATTGTATCTGGGTTTAGAATAATCCACAGGGATTATGAATAATTACACGTCTTATTAATCAAACTCATCTACGTTGGAAATAATGAACTTTTCATTATTGTTTATTTTACATACATTTAATTTTAGTCTTAATGATTAGATAATTAATCCAGTATCTAAGAACCTTAGCTACCTAATGATAAGTCGAACAAAGTTAGCCGATATTTTTGTACGGGCCAAAACCATGGTAGTGCAGTTAAATAAAATATTCGATACGTGAAAGGAAACAAAAGAGGATTTTTTATTCATCATTGTGAACCACTGTCGAAAAATGATTGCCTTTTCCAAATTTTCTAGTTTCAAGATTCTATCATTATTACGACTTGAAACAAAGCTGCGCCCTTAGAAGTTTGTACATTACTTCAGTATTTCCTATCTAATGTTAATTATTGTCAATTACAAAATATTGAGAGTCAAACTGCTAGCTTCAAACAATATTCGTAATTGTTCATCAGTGGAATTCGATTCAATTGAGTTGAACGTAAAATTGAATATAACATGAAATGAAATCAGTTTTGCAATAAAGTAGAAGCCGGTAAGGGTTTAGAGATCCAAAATTCGTTTATTACTATCAAACTATCATCGAAGTTGCAATCCTTCTTACAATACAGACTATTTACACCTTGATAAAGTTGGAATAAGACTTTTTTTTTCAAATTATAATCGGATTACAGACTATAATATTTCCCAACAAAATAATCCCCACGACAATTCCTTGGTTCTTGACATAAGCCTACCCACAGTTTCTTATCAAATTCATTAAACGTTTACTATTACATTTACTCGGTATAAATCCATCAATTTTTTTTTTTTTTTACAATGGAACTGAGATCACCTTGAAGACCTTTAGATGATTCAACTCACCACACGGAGAATTGATACTACTTTAATTTTTACTTGCAATAAATGACCAAATGTTCAAAATTGCTGACCTCTGCACTCGCCGCAATTCGAGTAATCACTTTTTGAGAATCGTTAATTTATAGCGTGATACATAATGATTGTATTTATGATAATCCAATTTAATATTTTAATGAAGTTGGGATAACTTTGATCGGTAGTCATCGGATATTCATTTAATATTGTTTGAATTTTCAATTCGTTTATTAGCAGCTTTTATTGGATTCAAAAGCAAATAAAAATTACAATTATTTACGTTCAAACTGTCTGAGAGACAATTTATTATATAATAAGTATCTATTATGCTGAAAATGATGTTTTATTGTTTAAATTACACAAATTTTTTTTATTCTTTCTTGATGACTGTCGTTTTTCGTTTTTCTCTACTCGATTTGAATTACAAATTATATGAAATACAAAGAACACACAGCTTTTTTTTTCGTTTTTCAAACATATAAAATATAGGAGCCGATATGAACAACAAAAAATTATTTCGGTGTTAGAACTAATACTTTCGTTTCTGTCTTTTGTACGTCAAATTATTCTTACGTAGTATGTAGATTAATAACGGTTTAGTAGCATTCGAATAATGACCAATTAGGGTTTTCGATTTCTCCAAACGAAACATCGGATTTAAAAAAAAAACAAAAAAAAACTGATGATAAAAACAATATATATCACGAATTATTTTCTAAGATGTACAAGTATCAACCTTTGTCAAGGACTCGGTTGCAAGGTTCAAGGGGGGATCGGCGTAAAGTACTTAATAAATTTATTCGATAAGTTCACCTACTAATTATCTTATTAAAGTGTTATAACTAAATCTATGAGCGAAATTGAATTTTGTATACTGACAAATACCTTCGCCAGTAGCTTTTTCTTTCTTTCTTGTTTCATTTTCAAATATTTACATATAACTAATCGCTTGGAGTAATATTGGCAGTTTCCTAGCTGCGGTCAGTATTTCTTTTTCTTTCCACTTTTAATATATCTATGTATTCGTTTTTATGAAAACTGTTTTTTCTTCTTCTTTTTTTTTATTCAATATATTGAGCGCAACACCGAGAGAGAAAAATATCATTGCACTGTTTTAACGTTCATCACTATCGATGGGCGGTATTGTTCTTTGTTCTTTTTTTTTGTTTTTTTATTAATCGATGGAATGCACCACCTGAGTTCTCTCACAAATACATCATGTGACATTGTTTCTTATTCTTTATTTATATATTTATTAGTTTATCTTTTTTTTTCTTCTTGATTTGTTTTTTTTCAATCTTCTTTTCTCATTATTCTTTTTCTCAACCGCTTCAAAATAAACTCCTCGCGTTTGTGTTAACATCGGCACACTTATATATTCGCAGACTTTTTCTTCTCTTGTTTCCACGCAGAAATTCGTTCTTTCAAGTCCAGAACTATAAAAAACAAAAATTACAACAAAATATGTTCTTTCTTTCTTTGCTCATTGTAAAATCTAAAATACGTACCAGGCGTCAACATGTCTTCGCTAAGAGGCTGCCGACTGAACGGATCCGTGGCACTGTTCAGCAGATGTCGAATTATAACTGCTCTGTCCATCACAATACCGGATGGAAGCTTCACCGGCTCTTCCATTAACGTGTCCATGAGAGGATCGCGGAACTCTTCCGGCGCGTCTCCGTAGTCCTCGTCACGTGCTTGATTGTCCCTCGCGATCGCCGCGGCCCTCTCCGCCAGAGCTCGAAACCGTTCGATCTCAGTCGCAGTCTTGATCGCAGATCTTTCCATTCTGCCCGCTGCGTCGTTGAACAATTCTTTGCGGAACGAGCGCTGTAATTCAGAGAAGGGATTAGTTCAAGAGTCGGAGCGTATTTTATCGCAGTTATCTCACCTCGTCTCCGGCCAGGGCAGCGGCAAAATTATCACAGTCTAGATGCAGGTATATATCGACTAATTGACTCAACAACGTTCTAGGTTCCCATCCGTATTTTTCTGGTTTTTTAACTTTAAGATTTTTACACTTAGGTCCACAGAGCTGCTGCAAATTAAAGTTCAACATGGCACTGAGTCTGCCGACTAGTTCGGGTCGTAAAAACGGTTCTGTGATGTCGACGGTCAGATAATGGAACATCGCGACCGTTTCTTTAGCCAGAGTCAGGTACGACCTGGCCTGACGTTCGTCGGCGGTCAATTGCCTCGCCCTGGACTGTTGCTGATCCTGAGGGAGCGCGCCCCAGGCTGTACCGTTGGACATGAGTTCTTGAACCTCGTGGATTCGTTTCAAAGACTCCAAACTTTCGTCTAGCAAGAACGTCGTGTCGTTCATCAGCATGTTTATGAACTTTACAAACTGCTTCCCGCTCCGACTCTCGTGAACGATGGAGGCTCTGTGCACCGGACTCTCCCACATCGATTTTAAAATCAAACTTATGTGATAACGGATTGAGAATTTGTCGTAGAACTCAGAGCTCGAACCGGTCGTTTCTACGTCTGTGTAAAATTTCATGAGATACGAAGCCAGGAAAGTCTTTGATATCGGATGCGCCATCACCTGGTCGTGCAGAGTCTCTGTTCTTCCCTGTTAGAACACAGTTGATTAGTATTGAAATTTTCTTTTATCATCAGTTTGGAGAATAATTGAACCATTCGTCACCTGAACGCTGGGGTTTATCACGAAAAGTACTTCGATTATTTTAGCGATTAAGTACGGATTGCGGATACAGTGCGGAGTACATATAACAACGAGCAGCCAAGTGATCAGCGAATTGTCCATGTTGTTGGCCACAACCGCAGGACTGAATCTGTTAGAATAGAATAAAAAAGAAATCAGTGAATTTCCTGATGCCGAAGAATTTTAAGGATGTACAGGCCATACAATCTCAACGAAAAGTGAGTCTCGTCGTCAATATTGAGTACTTCGAGATGAGATAAAAATCGGAAAAAAAATCAACCACAATCAAGATGATAAAAGTATTCATTTTCAATAATAGTAATAACCAAAAGTTATCAACAAATTGATTAAAAAAATCATTGTTTAACAAATTTCCTGGTGACGTTATTTTTTTTTCATGTCAAATGAATTCGTTAATCTTTCTGAATACACATGAATTTTTTCGGAATTTTGTCACTTATTTTAAATTTCCGTTTTCGGAAATTTCTAAAGGCTGTATTTACAAAACTATTAGTTCCACGCTCCGGAAACTTTGGAATTGTAATCTACATCGTTTCCACAATAACATATCCAAAATTCAGATTTTTTTCTCCATTTTCAAAATCGAAAACGGAAATTTAAAAAAAAGTGACAAAATTCTGAAAAAAATCATGTGTATTCAGAAAGATTAACGAATTCATTTGACATGAAAAAATATAACGTCACCAGAAAATTTGTTAAACAATGATTTGTTTAAACAATTTGTTGATAACTTTTGGGCATTATTATTATTGAAAATGAATACTCTTATCATCTTGATTGTGGTTGATTTTTTTGCGATTTTTATCTCATCTCGAAGTACTCAATATTGACGACGAGACTCACTTTTCGTTGAGATTGTATGGCCTGTTTGTATATCCTTAATCAGTGAAGTCGACTTACTGAAGTGCGAAGAGTAAAAACTCTGCGATATCCTCGACGTACCACTCGGGTAGTGCGGTAAATTGTGGCGGAACCTCCTGGGGTAGCGGGAGGTCCGGTAAAACGCTACCGGGAGGTTTCTGTGTGAGAAGACCGAGTAGAACGTCCGCAACCGAAGTATAAAAGTGTAGAGATCGTCTCAATAGAACTTGATCTATCAATCCCGCATCCGCGGAAGATTTAGATCTACCCAGACGTTTGAGCTGTTGTTTCCAACGTTTCATCAGTTCTTTGTTTTGCGGTGCGAAAGAAGCATCTTTCCACTGCGGTTCTGAGGCCTGGAGTTCGTCGAGCATTTTTTGCAGCTCTCTCAACGCCCTTAATCTTCTTTGATACTTTTGCAGGGCTGGTAAGAGCGCCAAGTGGTGGCAGTGAAGAGTTAGAAACCAGCACTGAGTCGGGAACTTTGCCTCTGTCCATTTGTGCGTCGACTCCATGCTCGTTAGCCACTCGACTACTTCATTCGAGCTCAATTTCAATCTGGTATCGTTCTTTATTTCGACGTAACTGGATGGATGAAACGGATACAAAGTGTCTATCGTGTTCAGCTTTATTTTTACCGCGAGCATCTGAAGGGCCGATAGAAGATTGAGCATGAACCCGTCTCCAGCCAGCGCGAATTCTTCGGTTTGAATTTGTGCGCGTTTTTCATTGTGCCGAAGCAGGGCTGCCAGGTAGGCGAGGGTCGCCTCTCTGCAGCTACTGCTATTTGCTAAAATTGCGTGAAACATTTTGTGGAGAGACGATCTTGTGCTTTCGAGTTCCTGCTGTAGAGTTAAATTCATGGATTTATCCGTGGCGGGATTCCCGCTGAAAAACTTCTCCGCGACCTTTGGCTGGTCTTCGGCGAATACCGAGACCGACAAAAACGGTCCTAGGAACGAAGTTCTGGCCAGTTCTCTGCCCACCGCGGTGGTCAAGACGTCGGGCAGAAACTGAGTCTGGTGCGTTATCAGTCTACATATCGGACGAACGTTGCCGGTCGGTCCGCAACGGATCTCTATCAGTTCCTCGAGAGCCTCTATCGGTCTACGGTGGGTATTGCCGATCAGGCTGGCCTGCTGCATCGCCAAGAACAACCCCTGGAGTAACGGAGTGAATATCTTGGTGAATATGTGGGGATTCGAGTGAGTCCTCGCGACCAATTCGTGCAGGAATCCTCGCGGCAAATTCTGCGACAATACTGGGTAGACTAGCGAGGCGGACGGCGTTGGCGGAGTCGCGTTTTGGCAGGTGCCGATCAATCCTTGTAGAACCAGACTCGCGTGCTGAACACACTGAGCGCGTAGAGCCGACAGAACTTCGGAGAGCGGCGGGGTGCTGGATCTCTGTGAGAAGAAAGAATTCTATGTATCGAAGCGTCGGAGACTCTAAATCGAGTGAAATCGGGGCGGGAATTCACCTTGGGGTGATTCCTCTCTTCCACCGCGACTCTTGAGTAGCAGTCCAACAAATAAACGAGACTTTTAGGCTGCTGTGACTTCCCGGCAGCAGGTAGCGGCAGCGTGGGTACGGGACAGGAAGGCAGAGTAACGACCGGACTGAGCAGAGGACTGGCTTGACTATTGGGACTATCTTCGCGGTCCGAGTGAGCATCCGACGTTATTTCTCTCAGAGGATCTTCTCCGCGGGAAAACATACAGAGTACTTCCATCAGGGCCTGATTAGCGATGTCGGTAACGTCGACCAGCTCGTGTTCTAGCGAGTTGGCAGCTGTTTGCGGAAGAAATATCGCGCCTTCCGTCGATTCTTTCCAAGATACGCATAGCACACGCGATACTACGGTGTGAATCTGGTCCATAGTCACTTCTGTGCTCGAACTAGTAGTCTGAAATGATTATTTTTATCGTTTTATGTGATTCGGAGAAATTTTATCCTCGATAACGGAGAGGAAAACCCACCCTAGAGCGAGGAGCTAGTTCTTTGCGATCTGATTCTTCCACCTCCATGTTTTCAATGCCAGAATCAACGTCGACTCCCGAAGTATTGCATTGCTTCTCGCTACTGTCTTCGACCTCCATTGGAGCCTCTGGATGCTGTAGCTGCTGTGTCGGCGGGGACATTTTGGGCCCTGAAGATGACCTAGACGGGCCTGGAGTTCCCGGAGAAATAGATCCAGTACCGCTGTTTGAGCTGTTGGTTGAAACGCTGGTTTTCAACCCGGCGAGACGGGCTAATCGCCGCCGCCTCATCTGCGCAAAAAATTTTCTGGTATTTAGAATGATTATAAAGTCGATGTTAATGGATTCAAAGTGCGTGAGTGTAGTCGAAGATGAAAAAGCAAAATTGAGTAAGTAAAGTAGCTCATAGTTTTCTTTGTTGTCTCTGACGAAGATCGGAGTGACTTGAGTGTTTCAAGTATATAGAAACACAGAGATGATGACAAGGTGAAACGAAGTGGGAAAATCCTTTGTTGCAGATTGATTTTTTTTTTTTCAACCACTTCTATATTTACTAGCAGATGTTTACTCGCCAAAAATAGATCATAGTATCACAATATATTGGGAAAACATTTTAGATTCGTCTGTAAACAAATCTGTGTATAAATACTCTTTTATTTTTGTATTTATAATAAAAATAAACAAACAAGCATGTGACTGAACTCTAATCTTTGTGATAATTATAGAAACCCTTTATTACACTCTGTTATCAGAATTAAAGAGAAGCGTGTTTGGTTGTTTTTTTTTTCTTGGGGGGATTTGATATCTTGAATGATATGTTACAACAGAGTGAACGTTCGTCTACTTGTTATGGAGTATTAAGGTCGATAGAATTAGACGAGGTAATACGCGAGTTCTATTGTGTGTCCCCTCCTAACCCTACGAATGGCAAACTTTCGAGATCGTGATAATGAAGAAAGGAAAGAAGGGCTTGAATGAATAGAATGTACTCACCTCTTCCTGACTTAATTCGCTCATGGCGATATCTTGTATCGATAAAAGGAAAAACTTTCTACCTCTCTCCTAGGCCGATAATCTAATTACTCTACTTATATAAATGGTACAAAATCTCTGCTTGGTCTTTTAGTCCGTCTCTTCTATCCGCGTATAAGCTGAGATATGTCAGAAATTCGGACAGTCACTCCACATCTGTTTGCGTTTAGACGGTATTATAGCGATTCCTCACGGCTCACGGGATCAACGTCAATTGTTCAAAACAGCTGAGTCTAGTTACAAAAATATATTCAACTACGCGACATCTGGTGATAATCTCAACCGGATATCCCTTCGCAAAAATTGGACAAGCACCCGAGTCGTCTAACACGATCACACGAGATGGCGCTGGGTGGGAAATCTACAAATATGGCGACACACACACTGATATACCGTGAGTTTCTCGCTATGCGCGCCACTCGGTGCGCCTGAAACAGGCAACTGTACGTACGGCACGTGCTTATTCTTATGGGAGGTACATACGGTTGCCTGCTTTAGGTGCACCGAGTGACCCGCATAGCGAGAAACTGACGGTATGTATATGGGGGTATATCTGAAAAAAAATTCTGAACGCGTTTTTTACTGAGTAGAATGTTAGAAAATAGATATTTATGTGGCATGCGCCGAAAGTAACTGTTTATTCGGCAAGGTTCGGCTCGCTAGGTAAACCCAACGGCTCGTACGAAAAACATAACCTTGCTGAACAGTTACTTTCTGCGCGCGCCCCATACAATATTTTTTTACGGAAAAGGCAATAATAGTCACTCTGACGCCAGTTGAGTTCCGCACGAACTGCGTATAGAGAGGGGGTAACCTGCGGTATAAAGACTTTATTCCGCAACTTTGACGTGCGCACTTCGAACTGCGCATCAAACTTGCGGAATGAAGACTTTATACCGTAACTTTGAACTTAGCGGTATAAAGTCCCACTTGCCGGAACGAAAACAGGCGGCAAAAAGTGACTTTTTAATGCCTGTGCCGTAAAAAAACATGGAATGATTTTGAGGCTTAACACTGGTCGAGTTGGCGTGGAATGCCCCATATACAGGGTGAGTTATCTCCGGGTCTGAACGAGGGGGAGTGGCTTATCACTGCTGATGCTCCGCCCCTTGGCGTATCACAAACTGTCATCGAAATCTAAGTTTACATCAAGCCGTCGAAATTCAACAATACCTTCCTTAGGCTGGATTTTCATTGGCAGTATTTTGACGCGCGTCAAAACGCCGCAGCAGTGAAACGCCGCAGCAGCGAAATACTGCCAATGAAAACGCTACTGCAGCGGCAGCAAAACGACGCGCGTCCAGCGCCTACGGTATGGTCACGTGATTTGTCAGAGGTTCTAATTTGCGTGTATATACCGGTGAAATTCGTGCCGGGCATCAACCGAGAGCCACAAGTGGAAGGGGATGCGGGAGAAAATAAATGTGCAATGAGAACCTCTGACGAATCACGTGACCATACCACAGGCGCTGGACGCGCGTCATTTTGCTGCCGCTGCAGTAGCGTTTTCATTGGCAGTATTTCGCTGCTGCGGCGTTTCACTGCTGCGGCGTTTTGACGCGCGTCAAAATACTGCCAATGAAAATCCAGCCTTACTCGACCAGACCATAACAGTTTGTGATACGCCAAGGGGCGGAGCATCAGCAGGGATAAGCCCCTCCCCCTCGTTCAGACCTGGAGATAACTCACCCTGTATATATACGCTGAATAGAGGATAGAGATCAGTGCTCGGCATGCTAGCGAGTTGGCCTCGGTTCACGGTGTAAGAAGATCAGGTGGTTCAAATACTCGCAAAGTGTAGCTCCCTATAGTTAGCCCCTCATCTACCCCAATTACGTATTTTATATTTTTAATCGTTTGTCGGTCGTTTGTCGGTGATTGATGGACTATTGCGGACGTTTGTCGGTGATTTGTTAATTAATAAATTAATTAACAAAATTTCCTAGGGAATTTTTTTTTGCTTGGCCCCTCGATGAATCCGTATTCAATAATCTTTGATGCAAATCGACGTAGAATCGTTTGTCGGTGATTGATGGATCATTCTTAGTACGAAAATTTTCATATTTCCCTTGTAAACGCAAAAAAACAAGCCGAAGAAAAATTCCTTGCTCAGACAGGAAGTATAGATCCATGGAAAAACACATATCGCGTGTCTAATGACATAAAGTCGTACGCGCCAATATACGACTTTTTGCTTTTCGTAACGGCAAAAGGTCGTATATTTTTTTTTAACCGTATTTAGACTAAAGACTCAAAGATTCTTTCAAAAACGTTGAAATTTAATACTAGGTCAGTTAAAAGCAGAAGGTCGTATGTACTGGTGGATACAACCTTTCAGTCCTAACTTCGCAAAAAAATAATGGTTTTCATTAATTGCATAAGGTCGTATCCGCCAAAAAGAAATAAAAAAATTGGCGGATACGACCTTCTGGTTTTATCTGCGAATATTTTTTATCGAATTTTTCGAAACGTTCGGTTTTTCCGAGGGGTTAATCACTAAGTGAAAATGGCGTACACCGATTACAATTACAGTGATTACAAATTTATCTCGAAGATTAAATGGATTACATTAAGATTACACAGATTAATTACAAGAGATTACAAAAGATTACAATGATTACAATGATTACAATGATTACAAACCTAGAAGAATTACAGGAAGATTGCAAAGATTACAGAAAGATTACAAAGATTACAAGGGATTACAAAAGATTACAAAATTACGAGAGATTACGAGATTACAAAACATTACAAAGATGACAAGGACTACAGAACAATTGCAAAGATAACGGAACGATTACAAAGATTACAGCAAGATTACAAGAGGTAACGAGATTACAAAAGATTGCAAGAGATTACAAGTGATTACAGAATCCTTGAACACCCGATTACAACAGTGATTAGCCCCTCCGTCAAAAAATCATGAAAAATAAAAAAATAAAAAAATTGGCGGATACGACCTTCTGGTTTTATCTGCGAATATTTTTTATCGAATTTTTCGAAACGTTCGTTTTTTCAATTTATCTTTGCGTTTCATGA
>JAFFZH010015109.1:42490-53473 GCA_018420115.1 Euura saliciscinereae | reverse complement strand
CCAAGTGTAAATCATATCGAGGTCACGTGACTTTCATTTCACCTTAAGATTGCTGTTGAAAATCCTCACCTGTCTTGCCATAGCGTCGAGCTGCGAGTTGGTGTGAGCGAGCGCTGAGATATCTCCCCTGATCCTGTTGTGCGTGACCTCGACGGAGAAGCTGGGTAGCCACGAGATGTACCTCGACCCGTCGAAGTGGAAAGAATGGTTGTCGTTCCTCCTAGCAGGGGTCGGAGACTCGGGGGGTATCTCCGGGGCGTTTTCTCTGTGATTAGCCTGCATGCTCAGCGCCAATCTGCAAGTAGGACAAGAAGTGTCCTGCTCGAGCCACGACTGAAGGCATGAATTATGGAACAAATGACCGCACGGCAATTTTCTAGCAGTTTCCATTTTCTCCCAACAAATGGCGCAGTTGTCAGAGTTCTCCGCTAGCTCGTCCTGCGAAGCCATCGGGTAGCTAAAAGGCAGACGGAGGATATTAGAAACTTAGGATCGACGGGGCTCGGTTTCGTGGACTAACTTTTGTTCCATGTGGCTGAGAACGGCGAGATAATTTCTGTGCTTCGTTATCCGACGCTGTATCTCGTGGAAGAGGTATCTCAGCTGCATACAAATCACCAGCGACGCCATACTCAAAAAAATATTACTCCAAAGCAGCATATGGACGTGGTGAAGAAAGTCGACGGCGAGTACTGTCAGTTCGGACGTTAACTCTGTGTAGTAGGCCAGAGGCCCTCGCTTGTCCCACGAACGTGGTGCGATCGTTCCCGCCGCACCTCTTGTATCGTACAGGTGAATGGCGTAGCGGAGCATCACATGGATCGTTCTCACTCCGAGTAGAATGCACTGGAATTAGAAGAAGGAGGATTTAGTGAGATCTCTGAACTCTGATGATTATTTTTTTCATGAATATAAAATCTGGGATTTGATCAACTGTTTATTTCCAGCTGGTAAAGCGATAATATTCGAGGCTGTAGATACTGGAATTTATTAGAATAAATTTTAACCAGTTTCTGGTCTTCGGGGAAGAAGAAATGACTAATTGACTGAGAGAGGAGGATATACGGAGCGACGAATTCATGTATGAGGGGGAATCCCAGCTTCTGTAGGTATTTTCAACGACGTCAAAGAAATGTAATGGTTCATTCAATTCAATCCTCGGTGTGAACGATGGGAAAACTTTCTTTCTCGATTCGCAGAAACTATAAATTACAGCAATTCAAATAGCTGATTCAATTAGTAGACTGGAGTTTCTCAATCGATTTTAGGTACATCAACGATTAGCAGACTGTGAGAAAGCTAATTTGTACAAAATCAATCACAAGAAAAGGACTCATGTTATCAATTATTTATCAGCCTAATTATCGATTATCTGAAACGTGGATTGTAAACATCGACTCATACATCACAGATCATCCGGTGGATTAAATGATTCTAGAATAATCTAGAAGCTAGATTTAGAGTGGATAACGATTCTATACCGTGTATAGCCGATATACTTTCTAAAATCTTAAGGATAGGATATATATTATAACAGTGCGGAAATTCAAATGGATTCTTGGCCGAGACCTTCGCGCTTCACGACTCATTATAAAAAAATACAATAGACTGCTTATCCCTATGATCAAAGTTACATGATATTATATAATTATCAATAAATGTAGGGTAAATTGTGACAAAAAAATTTGTTTCTGTTTCAATTTCAACTGCGTATAAGAACAGAAAATAATAGATTGAATATTAAAAATCTCTTGTATCTGATTTGATGGAATAATTTTCTATCCTGTATCGCTCAGTGTGTCACTTAATATTCAAGAGTGGCTTTCCAATGACACATACAATATTATTATTTCATGGAACTGATTCGATCTCCGGACGCACGTAGACCGAGGAATTTGGTCGTGAGTATAATAATAAAATTTGAAAGAATATAACATAATAAAATACGTAAAAGAGATTAATGAAATTCTCTGAATTGAACGGTGATCATCGATTATTGAAGATCGTGAGTCGTGCATTAAAACATCGATATAATGTCGACACATGAAATAATTCAAATTAATTCCTTTTTTTCAAATTATTTCATACTATTTCAATTATTTCATTTATTTTCTCATTTATTTCTTATTATTTCAGTTATTTCTCATTATTTCATTCATTCTCACATTCCTTTATTTTTTATTAATAATTCAAGATAAAAAAAAACCAAGGAATAATACCGAGCAACAAATAAGATGATATCAAGTTATGAGTCATGTTCCGATAATCAAAAATTATTTTTCTTTTACTCTTTAGAATCCGATAATTTTTAGTATCTTCTTCCAAAACGAACTTTATCATATATTCAATGGAATTTGTTAAAAAAAAGAAAAAAAAAGAAAAGAAAAAAAGTTTAATCCGTGATAAATTATAAAAATTTTCGGCATTGAATTAAAGATCATCGACTGTCGATATTTTTCGTATTCAGAAACACATTCGTGTTTTACTCGTTTAGAAAAGAATTTTGCACGCGATTAATTATTGCTTTCCAACACCACAGGTTTATTCCTCTTTGATATAAGATCGACGATATAAGATCGACTTTCCAACACCACAGGTTTATTCCTCTTTGATATAAGATCGACGAACTTTGGTATACAGAGTCGAAAAATATTATTGGCTCTAAATTGTACATCGTGTAGCAATGATAAATAATTGCTACCTACATCAAATCAAATCCATGTTTCAAATTGAAAAAAAATAAATAGATTGAAAAAAATTAATAGGAAGCAGAGAGCGTGAACTTGTCATTCACTTCTGTCTGATTAGAATGGGAACAAAAAATTAATACGACATTTCTTATCAGTTGATAATTCGATGTGCCTTTTTTTATCTATATTCTTTTAATCCACTTTATGATTTTCTTGATATTGATATACCTACCTACGTAGAATTCTATACATGACCATGAGAAACTGGCAGGCATGGAGTAAAAAATTGTCAATGCTGATAATTTATTCGTTCGTGTACCTATGGACCTATGATCCTGTATGTACGTATGATATTATGCACTCGTTACTACCAAGATTATTACCATAGTGGTTAATACACACAGTCCACAGTTTATAGACCGATTGCGATTAGCTTCTACGGCTACAAGTGTGTGACCTACTGAAATTCTTGACAGACCTTCGGTAGATATTACATTTTTATTTATTTTTTTCAACTCATTGAATCCGCGAAATTAAAATATTGCAAAACTGACTTCAGATTCGTGATCAGTGATCCAAAAAACCATGTGGTACCAAATTTCGTTCAAATCCGTTGATCAGCTCTCAAAATATCATCACTATTATTGTATTTTTTTTTTTAGAATTTGGGTATTCAAATAATTCGGAAAGTACTAAATCGAACAAAGCCAAAACATGAGTTCTAAGATTCAGTGGAAACTAAACTTTCAATTTTCAGGGCGATTATACAATAACTTCCTCGTATCTCCGCAAAACAGAGAAACTGAAAGTTAAAAATTGAAGATTGAAAATTGAGAAAAAAAAATGTACAGTCAGAGATTGTGACTTAATCGAACACCGCATATCAATCATAAAATTGATGACATTTTTATAGCCTAATAAAGATAAAAATAGACTAAACAGGTAGGATTAAAAATTATAATATAGAAAGGGATAATAATAATAATAATAATAATAATAATAGCTGAAGAATCAAGGTGAATGATAATCTGTTCTCATCTTATTTCGTCGATATCTCACTTCCAGTCACCGCTACGTGAAAAATGTACATAACTTATTTTGAAGAAGATGAAATTCTGCACGAATTATGTTGAATTAGTTTTTTACGTAGAATCAATCCTCGTTCCATAATAAAGGCTTGAAACTCTAGGTCGTGTATTAACGAATGTATAATGGTTCAATGACCCTCACAGATTGATTGATCGCATATACATATGACTTACGATTTCATGTGGATATTTGAATCAGTGTACAGAAAAAAAAATCGTCGAATCTAAAAATTGGATTCGACAATTTTTTTGTGAAAAAGACGGTATAAGTGATAAGATTATATCATTACAGCGACTCACCTCAGCTGCCATAAACGCGAAGGTGTTGAAGGATACGAAGAAGAATCCAGCCGCGATGCACATCAAGAGCATGAAGGACGACAGGGCGAGGATGGCTGTGAGGAGGCCCAAAAGTCTGACATGACTCCATCCTGGCGTCGTTGGGGAGAATGAGAGCTAGACAAAAAAAAGGGTAATTGAAAATAAAATTGAAACAAAATTACGGAAGTGTAATTAACATCCCGATTTGGCTGAAGTTTGTACTGAAAATCGAGGCGATGCAATGTGCCAGCGCAATTGCTTCACTACTTCCGGTATCCAAATGGCGGACATCCAAAAACTAGAACTTTATACCTCGGTTCATTATTATTAATTGGAAACTCGCTAAATAAAATATGACATCAAATTAATTTTATGTTTATCAATCCCGAAAAACAGATGAAATACTTTGCAATTTTTTTTTTTCATCGATGATAGTAAAAAAAAAGGTTGCGTTTATATTCTTGACGCATAACAACATAAAAGTTCATCAAGATTGCAAATTTTTCACCAAATTCTTTTTGCCTGCTGCTGCGTCTACGTAATGCGGGATATCGTTAATTTTTATCGCCTATTGACAATCCAGATGGTAAAGAGCCTGACACGGTGACATTTATTATTATTATTATTATTATTTTCGTAAGTCAGTGCAACAAGGAATATATTATCACATCAGGCACCCTAATAAACGCTTAGCGTTTTTTGGCACCTCGTTTTGATAAACACTATCGACTATAGAAGTCGAATACCAATTCCACGATATCTTTAAGCTTCTCCTAGTGTCTCTACCTGTTCAGTTTAAATTTGGCAAGTCTTACAAGTTTTGCGCAGTTGAATTATCGCAGATATATTGGCTTGGATTGGTAGGTTTAAATATAAATCAGAATCTTTCGTTCACTCGAGTTCTCTTTGATCATATATACCTGCACATTTCTTTACTAAAGTAATGATGATACGACCGAGGGGAAAATAACTCAATCCGGGCTAGACGCATGAATTTTTTCATTCGAATCAATTCCCATTAATATTTTCAATCCAATTTAATGCACTATGACTCGAATTGATTAATTATAATTCAAATCAATTCACTGTAATTCGAATTGATTTTTTTAAATTCCAATCAATTCTTCAATTCACAATAAATTCCTGATAATACACGTTAGTTAAAATTAATTTGCAATATTTTCGAGATTCATTCAAACCCGATTCCAATTTCGCCTAATGTCAATCAATTCAATCTAAATTCGTCAGTTTTTTTCAATTTTTGTAAATTCTTCTCAATTCGTTCAATGCGAATTAATTCATGATGATTCATTCGATTCGTGTCAATTCGCATCAGCTTCGATTAATTCAAAATAATTTTCGTTATTTCGCCTCATCCAAATTAATCCAATCTAATTTCGTTAATTTATTTCAATTTCTTTTCCATTCTTCTCAATTCGAATGAATTCATTCAATTCATGACGATTTGCATTAATTTCGTTTAATTTGTGATAATTCACGTACCATTGACACATCAATTCAACGAGTTATTTTCCTCTCGAAGCAGACGAAAATAAATTATGTACATATACGAAAGTGTGTTGACCACTCGACGGGTTATGGAGGTTCATATGCTGAAATCTGTGACTTAATACACGCGATTATCGGAGATTGGATATTAATTGAATTTACACTAACTCGTTAGCCACCATAACTTGTCTAAAATTTTCGAAAAAACAAAATAAAAAAATTAGCAACCATAACTACAATAGGACGTCAATTTTTTCATGTTCAATCAATTTTTATGTTCAAACCTAAACATGCTGTTAAAAATGTTAGAATTTATCAGATTAGAATTTTGAAGAAGAATAGAAGCTTCCGCAATTAAGATTCTTCAATATATTCTCCCCGTATGTGTGAAGAAATTGATTAAGATATCAAATTCATTAGATTCTCCCGATTGGATAAAAAAAAAAAATAACAAATGTATCCTCAAAAAAAGCCAGTTACATATCTGATATTAAAAAATGAAGAAATTGTTTTTAGTCCCCTTCATTCGCAACATCAAATAATCAACATCAGATTGGCATGAAATCTATGTGTACCGGCAAACTATGCAATTAATTCTGAAAATTACTTTGACCTAAAATTCAAAATACAAAAAAGAAGAAACGATCGAAAAAAAAATTCGGTACATATTCGGTTGAATGGGAACTTGATTAATTCGCGAACAAAAAAAAAAAACCGTGCAGACTGTTAATTATTCATTATATAACATCGCTGTAATCGAGACTTTTAGTCAATAAAAAAAAGTTTCTAGAATTCTATGAAATCGCGATGAATTTTCGATTTTAATTAATCACCACGAAATAATGATCGGAATCTTTTGAAGCAACATTGAAATTTATCCTCGATATCATTATGCAATCGATTTAAATTGCACAAAAAATTCATTGATGAACCAAAAATGAAATAAAATTTATATCTATAGCTCGCAAATAAAAATTATATTACACATAGTCCGTTCGGACATTGGTAACCCTGACATTTTTTTTTTTTTTTTTATTGGATCGTGTTACCGCTAAAGGGATTCGAGGCGGATTCACCTTGAATATATACTCGTGAAAGACATTTACGTAAGACTGAATGAGTAGGTAATAAGAGAAATAAAAAATAGAAAAATCTCTGGTATAGGCGCCAATTTTTTTTTTTTTTTTCCTCACGAAATTGCGCATGATGAAGTGATAAAGTCTCCATTTTGTACATGAATTGTGATCATCTTCTCATTTTCTGAATGTTCAATTATTAAACTGCTTTGAACTTTTTATTCTGGATCGGAAAAAAACAGTCCAATAAATTATGTAGCAATTGTAGCTTTTTCAATTTTGTAAAAAAAAGTCTGTACATAGTGTATGAAACGACATCGGGTGATGATGAATCTGCGGACAAGTTACTTACGTATTCGAAACGATCCTTGCACAGTTGACTTAGGAGACTCAAGAATCCGAGCGCAGTGAACCAAGCGCACCAAAGAACGACCTCGTCCATGTACTGAACGTTGAGTACGCCAAATACGAATATAAATTTGTAGAATACAAAGTTCCAGAATTTGTCCTTGAGGTGTTGTCGCTCGGATACTCTCAGTTCTCCGAAAACCAATTTCTGAATTGATTTTCCGACCAGGATTAGGACGCAGTAAGCCATGTTTATCAGCGTCTGAAAGGAGCCAAAATACATTTTTGTTAATTCCTTCTTTGTACACTTTGATTATTTCTAGGTGGGGGCCACTTTTTTGCAGAAAAAAAATTCCCTGACATTTCCCTGACTTTCCCTGACCTAAATTAATTTTGGGGATCTTTTATTCTGTCTTGTTTCGTATGACCATGAAATTCCTCTGCTTTTCCCTGACTGTTCTTCGGATTCCCTGACATTTCCCTGACTTCCCTGACCATTTTTCGAATTCCCTGACTTTTCCCTGATTTCCCTGTTTTCCCTGACGAGTGGCCACCATGTTCTAATCGGCTGATCCGGTTTTATCGAGTGTTTAATGACACAATGACGTAAAAACGCCATTATAATACGACCTTTTGCATTTCGTTTATATTTTTTGGGCATCTTATTGAGGCTTAAAACCCGAAGATTCGTTCATGGAACGTTGAAATTCAATACGAGGTCAATTAAAAGCAAAAGGTCTTATGTCCTGGTGGATACGATCTTTCAGTCCTAACTTCTCAGACAAAAAAAAATGGTTTTCATTAATTGCATGAGGTCGTATCCGCCAGAAAAAAAATGGCGCTTTCGACCTTCTTCTTTTATCTGCGAATATTTTTTATCGAATTTTTCGAAACGTTCGTTTTTTCCATTTTTCTTCTCATTTCAGGTGTTTTTATGACTTTTTCGTTGAGGAGTCGAAAGAAAATTGGCTGCTACGACGTTCTGCGTTTCCCTTTTTGAATCCAATTGAAATGGAAGAATGAGGATGAAGTATAAAAAACGTTTTTTTTTAATATGATGAAACATGAACGCTTTTCAAGCCTTTGTAAAAATTATAGACCAAAATCTGTACTTTCTAAGTATCTTCAGAAGAAGCTTTAAATGTTCAGCTTCATGGTTTCTTATGTTGAATGTTAAATTGTACTACTTTTCCCGTTATTTGTGTAAAAAGAAGTAAAAGCCAGGCTTCCATCGGGCTTCAGGAGCGAAGTCCCCCGAAAGAGTGTAAAAAAAAAGAGTTTTAAAACACTTGTGAAACAGTAAATTGATGTTTGGAAATTTGAACCTTGAGCTAATTTTTGTCGTTAAGAAATCGTTTTACGGACGCCTAAGCACGATAACATTCGAGGCTTTTGATCCTAACTGAAACGGAATCAGTCCGTTATTACCTGGCTATAATGATCATTGAGGATACCGATTCCACGATGATGTAATCCGATCGGTAAATCAGCGAGAAATAAAGTTGATGAATTTTAAAAGAACCTAATGTGACGAATTTGTATTTCCGTTCATTCATACTTCGATCTTACGACTTCTTTTTTCAATTTAAATTATGACAAGTGATGCGAGGTGAGAGAATCATCAATCGATCAACGCTCTTTGATTAGCTTATTCTCAGACAGGTTCTATGTCGTGATATCATGAATTAATAAACTACTGACAGTGTACAGTTTTTTGATCAGAAAAAGCAAAAAAAAGCGTCATCAGTTCTTCATTCGTCATGTTGAGATATTATCGTGTCAGTGTGTAGAACCGATGCGACGATTTTTTTATGAACAAGAATTAAATTACATAATTGGATCAGGACCTCAAACTGTGCTTTTTACTCCAGTCGCTAGGTTGTTACGCAAGAATTGAATAAAAGCCTGGGAATCAGTGAAGAGTCTCGACGGTTCGACACCCTGAACCCCCACCAGTGGCCAGTGCCAGACTACGTAGCTGCGCGCGCATAGCTAATCGGGACTTCGAGAGTGGGGGGGGGGGGTTCCTGCGATATCCGTCAAATAAGTGAGGCTCTCCTGTATCCCGGTGAAAATTCGGAAAATTTCTTCTCTGTTTATATACGAATAAAAAAAATTATATTTGCAGGTTCGTCGTTTTTTCCCAATATAAGAATTTATTATCTCTTTAAATCGGTTCTGAACTTTTTCAAATTACTCTGGTCCATCCTTATTGTGATCCATTCTGTATTTTGAAAGGTGGTTAATTTCACTTTTCGACATTTCAGCCGTTCTATTTAATGAAAGGCGGAAGTAAGAAAAGATACGGATCTGCTGATATGGGATATCATGAACCAATGTTGCGGTTACAATATGAAGCATATAATCAGATGTAAGTAGAGCGTCGTTTTGCTACATTATAACGACAACCCGACGGGTCTAATAACCCCTAGTCTAAATTATACTGTAAATACGTGTAAAAAAAAAAAGAAAAAAAGTATAGTGTTGATCAGTGTAACTAACACATCGACTGGCAAGAGATTCTATTGTTCAAGTATATATCCATAATTATACGTTGGCTGAATAATGTGGGGAAACTCTTCAAAGGTCTAAAAGTATTGTTGAATTATAACAAGGATAAAATAACCGTCCACAAATTCAAGTATTGGAATAATTTGATTTAGATTGTCACACTAACGTCAATTTCGAGAGGAGAATACTTCCCAAACCTGATCAATATTATCTATCACTGGACCAGTTTCATATTCCTTGTCATAATTTAACAATATGCTTCTTCATAAATTGTTTAAAAAAATCAAATGACTTTTTTTCAAAATGAATTCTCCTTAATTATTTTCGTTTACTACCGAACAAACGATTTGAACATTTTTTAGTAGACTCATTGGACTAGAATAAAGACGAAAAAAAAATCGCTTGAAAACAGTGTTTTTGATTTTAATTGGTATGGAAATAAAATTCGAAAATATAAAACGAGCCTTTGTTAATAATGCATATGACACATGACTTTGGGCAACAACAATTATTGGTTCTGAAAAAACAAGCTCATTTAGGCTGCCCACGTGTCAACCTTTGAACTTGACGTGTTTCCGTGCTCAAAAAAATATCATTATTTGGTTCCAATTAAGTCACGGAAATTCGGGGACAAAAATCACGGTTAGCGAATCAAAAAACCTTGGACACCGATTTTAATAAAAAAAAATGAAGACTTTTTTTCAAGCATTTTGAATTCGTCGTTTAGAATTTTGCACATCTGACTTCAAATTCGTGATCAACAACCCGAAAGACTTTCGAGTAGCAATTTTCATCGAAATACAAGTATTTTTAGTTATTTTTTTTTTTCGAGGGGGGAATAAATTGATGAAATAACGAGAACAAATAAATAAAAAAATAATTTGAAATTAGAGAAGAAAAATAGATTTAAATAACTGAAATAATTTGCAATAAAAAAAAATAATTTGAAATAAAAAAATAAATAAATTGAAATAATTTGAATTATTTCACTAGAAAAAAAAAAAATTATGTGTCAGTCAAATCTCGAGCTATTTCCCCCTCGTTGAAAAGTTAAAAACGCATGCATGCGAGTTGTTAATTGAACCACGTTGTTTTTAGCACGCCCCGGCTTGAATACCAACATTGCGAAGGTCGGGGTCGAGTATTGCGCATCGTTTCAGTCAATTATCGATGCCGTTCACCTTGCGGACCGAAGCGCTGTACATATGTACCTCGTTACACGTCAGTTTCAATTTTTATCCTCTCATTTTTTATTCATGGTCTGGCAACAACTGTTTTGTTATTCAACTAGTATTAAATTTCACGTTCATTTAACTAAAGTTCAAATCAATAATATTATATTTTTATTCAACTTCAAGTTAACTTCAATTCAACTTTAATTCAACTTCAATTCAATTTCAATTCAACTTCAATTCAACTTCAATTCAACTTCAATTCAAT
>JAFFZH010015109.1:0-29422 GCA_018420115.1 Euura saliciscinereae | reverse complement strand
ATCAAAACTATCTAGGATTCGATTACTTGACTAAACAAGGGATCAAAATCTTCGACAACTCACTTATTCGACGGAATATCGAATCGACACAGTCAAATAGCCGAGTCATCGACATAAATCAACGAAACAGTGAATCGGAACTGTCGACAATTCGATTGTTCCACGAAATATTGAAACAAAACAGTCGAATCATCGATTATTCGAGGAAACAATGAGTCGAAACTGACGAAATATCGTATCGAAACCGTCGAATAGCCGAATTATGAACAAAACTTTGAATCAAAACTATCTAGAATTCGATTACTTGACTAAACGAGGAAAAAAAACCTTCGACAATGCGATTATTTCGTAAAACATTGAATCAAAATCGTCGATTAGTTCGTTGATTATATCCGACAAAACTGCAAATCGTTATTAATCATCGATATTTAGAATAAAAAAAGAATATCGATGAATATTATCATATTCATCAAAACATAGAATCTAAATAATCGAATAATCTATAACTCGACGAAATGATCAATTGAAAGATTCGATTGATCTAAATACAAAATATCGCGGTCAATATTCGACCAATTAATTTCTACATTCCTGCAGTTATCAGTAACGCTAATATACTGGCAAAATTCTGCTCTAATGTAAAAACGAAAAAAAAACCAAAAACTTGTTCGAAAACTTTTAGTTTCGTAAATGACGATTTATTTGGCCTGGCGACTGTCCCGCGCGTGAACGAACGACTATCCAGATAATGATATGTAAGTCCACACACATTCACACCAGAGTACGTTTCGTTGTTGACTGGATTTGAGTGCACGATGTGAGTCTTATGATACTCGCAGCAGCAAGAAACTATCACCATATCAACCGCTGTGTATTCACGTCCACTGTCCAGTCGCCGCGACGCTTTACGCGAGCGCGGACTTTGAGCGCCTTTAGTACCGTTGCCCGTTCATTATAACTGCCAACAATTATTACACCATATCGAAATCAATCATGGAAAACAATATCCCAAACTGTTCGTAACCAGTTTCCGTCAGGCTCTCACGGGCGGCCACAACGTCCTC
Organism: Euura saliciscinereae; assembly: GCA_018420115.1. NCBI lineage: Eukaryota > Metazoa > Arthropoda > Insecta > Hymenoptera > Tenthredinidae > Euura > Euura saliciscinereae. Next base: position 28,358 of record JAFFZH010015109.1, on the reverse strand, counting down.
GCGGCGAAACTAGCGGTAGGTTCGAACCTCCCTTTCGTCATCCACCGTCAATCGAAGTCCCCAAAAACTTAGAAAGGAGCAAAAAAAAAACCTACAATCTCTACAGATCGTTTGTTTACTTGTGATTAATCGTCATCCGCCATTTTGAGGTGTTTCGATCAACCGAGTTGGGAAAATGAAGGGGACTCTGAACCGCGTGGACATAATTGTGACCACAAAGAATTTCGGAGTGGATGATTAGTCAGATTCAACTGTAATCTGATGATGAAGAAGGAGTTTTATTACCGAGTGTTTATCGGTATATCATAAGAAGCGTTTTTGTATTTGTATTTTGAAAAGTGCGATGATGTACGCGAGTCGAAAACCTCAGATTTCGCTCTCTTTCGACAACCGGAAGGTTCAAGAAACACGAGATGAAGGAAACGAGGATGAGATTATGAAGATGGAAACCCACGTGATACACGATCTCGTACCGCGGGATCAGGACCTTCAGCTTCGTGGTGCAGGCGATCGAAATCCTGCTTATTCCTTCGCTTCCGGTTCCGGTGACGGTGAGTTATCGCTATGGACACGAAATTGGCCGTCAAGTACATTAAATGTGTTATTCTTTTCGATGTCAATGATAACAATACAACTCGAAGGTGGGATTTTTGATCGGACACTTTCGCGCGCGTCACTTCCTTTTGCATGATGCAGTGATGAAGTAGACAGCGAGTTTTCCTTGTTTTTCGGTTATTATCGTCCCCCTTTGATTCTGGCGTGACGTAGGACATCGATTTCATTGTCTGTCGGTGTATTTCTCAAAGGAATCGGTATTAAAATCGTCATTCAGTGACTCGCACGTTTCTTAATCGAAAGAGAGAGAGAAATTTAGTTATGGGCTCTGCGGCCCGCTAACCGGATCAATCTTATAAAAGACACTAATATACACCGGTTTTTAATATGCGCGGATAAGACGCAGTGGTTGACTATAGGTTCCCACACTGTACCTCATTTTTATCACCGTTGCCCCATCATCGTCGTCGTTATTGTGATGAAGTTTAGTAACCCGGGGAGCGGAAGTTGACCTGAAGTCTGTACAGAAACGATTAGACGTTTCGTTCCATGAATTCGTGTTTCAATCATCTTCTAATCTAAAATTTTTGCAACCACACGAACAGTTTTTCCGAAGTAAATTTCCAAAAAGTAGCCTGTTATTCGCACGCTGGTTGCAGTAGATTGTAGAAATGCCTCGGAGACAAGTCGCATGTTACATAAAAGAAAATGATCACAGACGTACTGCAATACTTGCATCGTTATTCAATTAATGCAATCTGGTCTGGCTCTTCGTCGGATATAGAAATATGGCAGTCATTGAGTTTGGATGAGGATTGATTCTGCAGCGTGCCTCTAATGCCTTCCGACAACATTATGTCTGATGATGATATACTAGTTGTGGGAACTATAAATAAATTTTGAATCATATCAGCTCCGATATTAGGTCGAATATTCATGTAAGAGGAGTCAAATTTCGTAAAAATTGTGTCGAATTATAGGAATTAAGTATTTTACTGTCGCAAGGCTGCCAAGGTTCGAGGTCAAGGTTAGTGATTGAGTTCCTGTACAGTATATGTAATTGTAATTGAGTTCCTGCACGATGTTCATACTAAAGGAAAAAAAAACTATTTAATATAACAAGTAAATTCAATTTCTTGGGAATAAAGGTATATTTTTTTGTGTCAAGTAAATCGATTTACTTGCTGATGAAAATCATTGTGTATGTATAAGACGGACTTCACCACTCAATTTCGGGAATCAGATCACTAATTTGCATTGATTACTTTACGTCTTGCAGTTCGATGGGATTTCAATCGTACAAGAATCGACTCTTTTCTTTCGTGTTTGTCATTTTACGACTTATTTTCTTCTCATTGAGGATGAAGAGAGTGGCTGTTGATACAGAATGTGAACAAATATCGTTTATCTAATTTTTGTTTTTATTCTTCAACCTTTTTGAGAAACAAAAAAAACAAAAAGTATAAAATGTTCATCGAAGAAGATGAAACTACAATATTTAAAAAGATACTCACAAGAATATGAGCAGATAAATTTCCTGGGAAATTTTGCATTCTATCTACTATTGTTTTCCAACAATTTAAGATACTATTCATCAATTCAATCTTCCCTAATCTTCTCCCAATTTGTGACACAAATTTAGTAGTAAAAATCAATGGTAAAGAAACCTTCGAATGATCTGATTGTCAATTATTGTAACAAATTTTCTTTTTTACTAGTGGAAAAAAAAACTGTGTGTAAAACATATCAGTGACGAATAGACAATTATTGGAAATACGGGTGTTTGACTGATTGAAAGCCCATGTTAGTCTCTTTTGAATAGTTCCTGTTTCTTCCACGTCACGTTTTTCATTCCGTAAGCATCGATATGACAACAAGCCTATCAATTCTCAGAACAATCATGATTTCTTAATTTATAGTTGGAAAAAACTATCCATCATACTTTGAATTACAAGTTTTTCGTTAATATCGGTTATATGGAGTAGATGCACCGTTTTTGGCCATTTGTAGTACCATCTTTGGCCACCTTTAGCGGCCATATTAGTCGCACGGAAAAAAATCGGTGGCCATAATCGGTACTAAAGGTAAAAACATGCTCGAAGCTTCCAATGAATTGGTTTGTCACTAATTAATCACTGAGAAACTGCATCCAAGGCTTCTTTCAAGCCCTATTTACGCCAGTAATCGACTAGATTCATGAAATTTAAGCACCAGAAATAACCCTAGGCACCATAACGTCAAAAATGCAACTAAAATAACAAAAGAAGAATTGCAAAAGCAAAAATATCGTTTTATGTGCACACAGCTGCAGCTGTGTTTGAAAATATTCAAATGCATGAAGGATGATGATGCACGCGTTATCAATTCTCTTGTTTCTCGGCTGACATGATTTTACAGGATTCATGTGATCAATATTTGTATTGAAATCGGTAAATACGCGTCTATGGTTATCCGTGGATTAGGACATGAGTAGTTAGGGTGTCCCACTAACCCCCGAATCAGTGACTAACTCAGGATGCAGGATATACGATAGCCTTTGACGATGTATCTCTTGTAGTGTGTTGGTTTAGCGAAGCGCGTTTGTTTTCCCTTCGATAGCTTAGGCATTTCCGATTAGGTATGTCAAACAGAAGCAGCAAACTCGCAAAGCAATTATCGAATATCGTTGCTGGTATGTTGCTGCCAAGGACGGATGCATCGCGAGCCATGATGAGACGATGAGACGTGTGTATTGTAAACTGTAACTGTATAGCTATAGGCCAAAAACAAGCTTTACTTACTTACTTACTCACTTACTTACTGCGGTTGCCCGACGAGATAAGCCGCGGCAGATAGTATGATTATTTGTATCGAAAACTTCTGACTAGACGTTGAATCTTTACATTCAACACGGATTTTGTCTTATCCAACCATAATATTGGACCATTTGCTGTAGAAATATGTAATCGTAACAACAAAATTATAAATAAACAAGCCAGCCTTTGATATTATCGTTTTTTTTTCTATCTCAAGAAGTGTGCTCCGAATTTTGGGAACTTCAGACTACGCAGTCCTTAGAAATTCCGTCCCAGAGGCATAAGGTCGTAAGCGCCTAAATGCGATTTTTGTGGCAAAAGGTCGTACAATTTTTTTTTCACGCCATTCTCGAAATTTAAAATATAAAAAAAAAAGAACAGTGTGATGGGTGGGTTCGATATGAAGTATAAAAAATGTAATATTCATGTCTTTTTATCATATACTTTGTTTATTGAAATATCGACTAGTACAACGGCCATATCTGTATAGATCTGTTGGTATGGAATAAATGTTTGACTAGCAATTAGCTAAGAGTAATAAAATAAGCTGACACTCCTCGAGTATGTAGCTGGAAAGTATTATTTCATCTTTGAGTAACTTATGCATGTATAAGTACGAGTTGTATGTAATTTACCGTTGAACCGAATACACGACCTTACATTTAATCCTGTAAGTTTTTTTGTTCATATTATAATCAATTCAAATACATTCTGCTATGCTTCTGAATATATGAGAGAAATTATGGTGCAACTATGTATTTTTAATAGCTCACAGTTCATGCTTGATTATCGGTATGACGAAACGATATAATTATATCGCGTATCAACAATATTGAGACATTATAATTGCTGAAACGTCCTATATCGATCTTATGCGCTATTTATCTGCGGCCATTGTGCTCCATGTGCAAGAGGCGCATGGTTTTTACGCAGAAAATAAAAGAGTGGAAAGAAGGAGAGTAAAATGAAAGAAAAAGGTGACACGATGATGATGTACGAAAATGGAAAGAACGAAACAAACGAATTAACGTTTTTTTCTTTAGCTTGGGAAACAAAATTCAATGAGTTACGTAATTTTGTAAAAAAAAAAAAATACATTTTTTTCAATGAGTCCTTCACATTATTTAGGTAGGTAGCAAAGAGATTTCTCGAGTATGGAATATCTACGAAATTAATAGATTTTCATCTGATATTTTCCAATCTAATTAAACTGTTCAAAAAATGCCTTGAAAAAGAATTAAAAATACGTTTTTTGGTCCAAAATTGTCTGTTGTGACACTTGTTTATCTCCAAGCCACAGTTACAGTTTGAATAAAAATTGAAGGTTTTTTTTGTAATTATTTGTGCAAACTAGTGGAAAATCGTTAGACATGTTTTTTATCGGAAATCTTCAGAATTTTCAGAAATAAAATTTCAATACTCAAAAAACGATGGTGAAGTTGACATTTCAAGTCGTATGTTTCGAATTTCGCGCTAAAAATGAAAAGTTATAGTTAAAAATGATCATCATTTTCGAAAAATGTAGAAAATTTTCGATCAAAAAATGTATTTTCAATTCTTTTTAGGGGATTTTTTTTTACCATTTCATCAGATTGAAAAATTTTGAAGAAAAATCTAATAAATTATCAACTGTTGTTGAAGATCTTTTATACTCGATAAATCTTTTTGTTGCCACCTAAGTAAAATATGTGACGAGTTCATTAAAAAAAAAAAAAAAAACGATGACATAAAAAATTTGGCCCATATACCATAGACAGAATAGAATATCAGGTTACATTATTTTTTAAATTTAGGGCATTTAAAGTACCGGATTTTGTGATTTCATAATTATATTTATCGTCAGATATGAACAGCTTTTCATATCACATTTTAGGCTGGCAGTTATTACGTAATTAATCATCATAACTGCCCGACTTATCTCTATCTACCTAGGGGACTTCTCATATGCATATACCTATATGACAACGACTTGATCAAGCGTGAGATTTTGAAAAACATGTGGAGTGACAGACAGTCACTTTGGCCAGTGTGAAACCTGTCACTTTATCCAACAATAATTATAGTAACCCTATAATTTTTTTTTTTTTTTTTTGTTGTATTCATTTAACGTCAGGGTCTTACGAATGACTGCATTAACACTAGTCAAAATTCATTTTAATCACCCTGCACTGAATTAGAAAATTTCACAACTCTTACAGGCACAAAATTTCATTAAATTCCATTCAACAATCGTCAAACTGTTTGATTCACTAATTTTACTGCTTAGTTTTGTTGTTTTTTTATACTGACCCACATATTTATGACACAAATAAATAAAACAGTTACCACGAAATTATTATACTAATAAATAATAACGAATTTGAGAGTCGCAGTGGCTCAGTGGATAAGCAGATGGACTACCATCCGGGAGGCGTGAGTTCGAATCCCGTGCCGGAACCTCGAAAAGTTTTTTTCAAATGAAAAATTCTCATATGAGCTCAATTATACGACTCTGCAGGCGAAAAACGACTCTATGTACTACTATACATGAAATATATTGGCTATGTGGACCCAATTATACTAAACCAGTGATATACTATTATCCCGAAATCGGAAGCATTTTCAATGTTCTAATATGTACAATTAATTAGAAATTCAGTTATTAGATGGAAAAACATGTTCATTGATTCACTTTTCTATATCAACGTCATTCATATTAATTAATGGTACGAGAATAAGTTGAAAAAATCCAGTTCGGTATTACCATCAGCGATGTATCAGATGAGATTGTAAAAATCTGCATGTCATATTGATGATCCTTATTTATTCATCAGATCCTATTTATCGATTAGGGAATAAACTGCAATAATATAACCGGTTTGATTTGACAAGGTTACACCCAGTTTTTTAGTCATTATTAGTGACAAAAAAGTAAATTACGTCCCGCGATATTTTATCGAGGATAAGAAGCAAAAAAAAAACTGAGCTCGAATGCTGCAGTCGATAAAAACTCGATCATGTAGAATAATTCCAGGATTTTTGAGGATCGGCAGGAGACAGGATGAAGTTGATGTAGAATGAAGTGAAGAAATACGAAATAAACGGGTCTTTGAAACGAATGGGTTTGTTACATCAGCAATATATTCACTCGATACATAAAATGAAAAAATTGAAGAATGAAAAATATGTTATCCATGTATTCTCATAATTTTAAAACGATATTTCGACAATCTGAAGCGATATCATGTAGATGTAAATGGGTCAAATATATTCCTATAATCTGCAGACAATTTCACACATATTATATATCAGTTAAAACTCTTGTCTTTATAACCGCGCGTATCATAATTAAACTATATAATAATAACGAGGCGAAGATAATATCAAGGAGGCAAAAAAGGGACAAAAAACAGTTTCGCATAATTGTCTGCAATAATAATGATTGTATATACATATATTCAACAATAATAAAAAATTAAAGCACTAAAACACGCTCAAAGCACGTGCTTTTAATTATTGTTAAAAATAGCGAAAGGCACGGGGATCGTGCGATGCGGGTTGCAGCCAGACTCGATCAGACAGAGTTTTATAATATAAATAGTCTCATAAAGCAACCCAACAGGGGCAGCAATGTGTGTATGAGAAAACTGAGAAGCGATGAGAGGAGGGGTCAAACGATAACCTAACAGGTCGATGGGATCTCGCTTCTTGTACATATTCATAAATCCAACTGGTCTACTGGTCTTGTATAGCTGTTTATAATTATTGTCTCGTTGAGACACACGAGATGGACACAAAAATTTTAGTCGATCTTCTGAAAGACGTTAACATTTTTTTGCTTTTTTTTTTGCTTGTGTAGCGCGAAGGGAATCAACGATAAAATTGTTATAAATTAAGGACAAAAAATAGCCAATATATTACATATAGTCACCATTTTTTATTTCTCTTATCTATTCGAGACACTGACTCAGCTTTTAAGCTAGATTTAATTTTAAACGAGGATTAGAATGTGATTCAACTTTTTCTCTTTCGAGTTCAAGTTGCCTGAAATTTTGTCAAAAATCATGTCTCATAAGTATTTGTTAAATTATTGGAATAATAATTTCTCATTTAATCTTCATACTTGTTTTATTGAAAAATTAATTGAAACTATATTATAATCATCGTAACGAAAAATAGTTGAAGAAATAGTATAAAATTTTAGTTACAACAAAAAAGAAACCAAATATATGAAAAATTGATGGAAAAAAAATTATCTCTGAAATTGAATCTCTGGAATAAAATCCAGCTAAAAAGTAATGAATTAGAAATACTGTGAAACGAAAATATATACATATTCACTTGTACTGGATTTTTCAAATTTTTAATCCAAAGTCAATCATAAGGATTTGAAATTTTTTACACACTTTTTTTCCCCAAAAAACATTTTCTTCCTTGTTTGATCTTCTTTCGAATTTTTTCAAACGGATTTATATAAAATTTACACTATTTTCATACATTTCTTACACTTTTTCATTTTTATTTTCAAGTTTAGGATCCAAAAATCATGGGTTTTCAATATCGTCGATACATATTTCTGAATAATCTTTGAAAATAATCATAATTAAATAACAATAATAATGTCCTTCTAGTCGCATTCAGAACTCGTAGAAAAAAACGTGCTTTGTGATACAATCTTGAAAAAAAAAATATCTGACTATGAAAATGTATTAAAAAAAAGTCTCATATGAAAGAGAAAGAGAGAGTCATGAAAACGAAATTCATTATATGTAGGTATAATCCTAAGTTACGTCCATTTATATTTGTCAAAAATTATCTTCAACACAAGATGAGTAACTACACGGGTATCTCTCTCTTTTTTTTTAATACTTTTATCTCGCCGTATCCATCCAGCTTGTCTACATGTCACAGCGATATTTCCTTTCTTTTGCTTCTTTCATTTGACACCTAAAACGAAATTATAGCTGCGATTTCTGTAATCCTCTATAACAGTATATGAAACTGTGAGTTCTATATATACATGCAGGATTTATGTGTATTATATGTATCTACACGATCGTATCGACTTATCTAACAATTATGATTGATTTTGAACGGACTTTGTACCTTTCGGTTATCGAGGTACCTGAGTACTTGAGATGGTTACCTTATACCAGCTGGTGAAAAATCTTATAACAACAGTTTTTATTTCTCTGTTCTTTTTCTAATTTGACAAATTAACGAGTGAATTATCTGGTTTTTATACGATTCAGGCGTGACCACATGACGTCATCATATATCCTGCTAGTCCAGTCACGTGTACGCGCGAAAAACGTGATCATAAATACATAAATTATTGCAGGTTAGGAACGCGATCCAACCGCCAGAGGCGCCGGGTTCTGAGTCACGTGACGTGGAATTTTCCTTATGATATATAACTCATTGGATATAGTGCGATTTGAATGAAAAAAAAAAAAATAATTAACAAAGATTATCATCTTTCGTTAATATGTAATTTATGTATACATCGTAGATATTTATTTTTTGCATAGATCATATACAATTTCTGTATACAATATACTTTTTTATTTATTATTTATTATATAGTTGGCTAGGTTTTTTAGTTTCTTAGTAAAAAAAAAAACTATATTATCTTACTTCGACTGTGAAGTAATTAATTAATTAATTAATTAATGAACTGTTTATACAAAGGCTTTAATTTTTTCGATCAGCAATTTTCTATGCCGATTATATAATAAACGATGAAGAATAAACACAAATAAAATTAGATCATGAATTATCTGGAGTTGAGTAGACGGTTCTAATTATATAATTTATTCATGAAATATTCTATTCTCTCCTTCAATTCTATAAACCTCATTATAATATATACGTACAGTGCTTATTAAAATAAATTTTCAAAAGCATAATATGATTATATGTATGCGAATTATCAGTCTTATTAGTATAAATTCTCGCTCATCATCTCTAATTGTAAGTCACTTGGGAAAGAAGAATACAATAATAGTTTCATCAATAAAAAAGTGACATCAATTTTTCGATCTAAACTAGATGAAAAAATATTACCTACATAAATAATTTTTACTTATAGCCCAAAAAAATAAACTTTAATTATCTATGATTTGAAGAACATTACTGTAATTGATATAATTAATTAGTCAGTCCTTAATAGCAATATTAATTACACGAAAAATTCTGTTCCTCCGGAAGACATGAATAATTTAAAAACTTTGACACCAATTTTTCATTTTTTATTTCGACATTATTATGCGTATCCTATAAATTAATAAAACATAACCAGCCGCGCATATATTAGACCTGAAAACCCAGAGACACATATTGGAATTTGTCAATTTTTGCCTCGAGGTCCTAAAAACGCTGTCAAAATCAGTTTCGATCGCAATAAGGGCCTCAATATAAAAACGGTTCAAATTCTTCTAGAATTGAACGTTGGAAAGCAATCGCGAACAGTTTCCCGAAGGTGAACAGTAAGAGGCTCGTCTAAAGTTTACATAATTGTCTCACTGCTGTTGGCAAGCCAGACATATGTAATAAATAATAATTAATAACAATCCGTTGATGTCTTAAGACCCTCAGATGCTCGGATATCTCCGCTTTCCTCTAAGAGAGCGCGGTGCTGCTACCAAGTGAGATTAGATTATCAATTCAAGACCAGACCCCCCCCCCCCCCCTCACATTTACGGTCTTTCAAAACTGATACTCCTGAGGCTATTCGAACTAGTGTCCACAAAGTGAGCGACCAATATTGGTCACCTCGGCAGCTATAAGCTACCATCGTTATTCATCAACGATACAAGAAACTGTTTCTTCGATAAATCATATTGGATTTTGAGCATTTAAAATATTAAAATACAGTTAAACTTAATACACGAGAGGAAAGTCATTACCATGTGTAGTGTCACATGAAAAATCTTCTACAAGCCACGTAATCGATTAACGACAAAGTGGAGGCTGGACTTTTTTTTTATGGTTTTATAAAAGTGCTTCGAGAATTTTGTGAAACGTCATTTTTTAACGATATTGATTACAATTAAAACAGTAAAAATGAGATTCGACGAACATTTTTCTTCAAATTTATTTTGTGGTGAGTTTTTTCGTTTGTTTTGTGTTACGTGTATGATGAGTATATTTTGGTATCTAAGTGTATTTTTTTTTCTTTTCAAATATGTAGAAGATAACAAAAAATTGTAGAAATTGGTTCATTTTCGATAAATAATGTCTTCAAGTGTCGATTCTCATATCGATTAACGATGATTATAATTATGTCAAAAAGGGTCCAATGCGGTACCTAAATTTATTGACTATTGATCAATAGCTTATGGAAACGGCTTCACGAAGCGATATATTAATCGTGCGATTATAGACTAGGATCCATATATATGACGTTGATATCTATGCAGAATAAGTGTCTCTATATGCATGAATATAAATATTTCATGTATCGTTTATGTCGAAGATTTATATCGAGTTCCGCTCGTAGATGGTCTCGATTAAATTGTTACGATTATGCGATCTCATCATTCACGTGTATTACGTCATGCACTAGGAAAATTTGAAGTTCAGCTTAACCTCAAATTGACTCATCTCATCGTACATCCGAAGGATCGAATATGAGTGAATGTGTACATAAATCTAGAACTACAAGTGAAGGGCATTGAATATTGATTCGTTTCAGTTCTGTATATGATATCATTTAGAATATGAAAATATATACATGAACGTCCTCAACACTTTTCGTTCTGTTTAGTTTTATTTACACATCAATCTTCGGGATACGATAAAAAAGTCAATCTGAGGTTAAGCCTCTTCAAATCTACATACATGAAGCACACGTCAGTGAGATCGAATTTCAACGAAGTTGACAATCACACCGGTGTCTGTTTATAGCATGAGCACCTAACCTAACTTAACCTAACTTAGGTTAACTCAACTTAACCTAACTCAGGTTAACTCAACTTAACCTAACTTAGGTTAACTCAACTTAACCTAACTTAGGTTAACTCAACTTAACCTAACTTAGGTTGACGCAGGTTAACTTAGGTGAACTTAGGTTAACGTAGGTTAACTTAGGTTAACGTAGGTTAACTTAGGTTAACCTAACCTATTCATCGTAACATGAATTGTATTCCAACGAATGTTTTAATTTTTCATTTTGTATTTGTATCGGATCCTTTTATCTGAAATATTTCTTATCCTCTGAATTGTTTGATAATTTCGTTTTTATTAAAGTTTTTTTTTTCAAATTCTATTTTCCCACACGATCAGCATGCGCTTATAATATTGTCCGAGACTTTTGTGAAAGAATCGAAGAATATGTGCCGATCGAATGTTTATATTAAACCATTTCTCAATATACCCATTAGACTATACATAATATATGACCGCAAGGTCTTCGCGGCTCTTATCGCTCTATCTGTTCGATTATAGAAAACTCGTTTGTGGTAAACAGAATCTCTTTCATTTCAGTATAATGTGATCGACGATCTCGTGCCATTGATTCACGCATAAGATTTTCAACACTGCTATATGTATGAACGTAATTATTCTATCTATAAATTATTGTTATCATTATTGTTATTATTATTATTATTATTATTATTTAGTCACTGAATCATCACATTCGATGAAACAAACTCCCGAGTGACTGTCAATTGATCGTAAAAAGTTGCAGAATGAATATACATATAATCTACTGAAATGATTTTGCAGAACTAAAATGGCGGAGGTGAAGGAATGGAAAATTAAAAATCAGCCGAGTCACTAAAGTAAATAGATTTATTACGTATAATATGATCCCAATGTTTTCGTCTCGTTGTTTAGAACTAAATTTATATACAGGGTGAACAGTCTATAAAGTTGGCTAAAATCGAGAAACAAGCTTTTGGACAGTTCAGAACCAATCCGACTGTCTGAAAGCTGATCATTTCTCGGTTCTATAGCCAACTTCAGACTGTGCCATTACATCGTTCGGAAGTCAAGTGTCACTGTCACACTTTCCCACAGTGTAGCTGAATAAAAACGTACTCGGCATTTAAAAAACTGATTTAACACTTTTTGACCAGGGAAATAAACTGGGAAAAAAACTTTCGTTACCATAGTAACGGCGAGATAAACCAAGAAAGTGCTGCCCCTAGCGGAGAACGACGTTCTCATGGTTCTAACCTCACTTTCACTCGTTTTTAATGCATCCTGCTTCCTTCTCTTGGTGCCTAAAATAGTATATTGTGCTACAAGGGAGGAAATCGCGTTCCTCCCGCGTGGCATATATACTTCTTTTTACCGTCTTCGATAAAATGACCATATTCCATCGCTGCAACGCGGGCGGAAGGTAGTCATCAATTTTCGAAAAGAGGGAAGAAAAAATGAATAAGCGGGCAAAAAAGTGGACTTTTCTTTTTTGCCAGGAAATTTGCTACCTATTTTGAGGGAGCGAAGTGCGGCTTTACCGACCGGGAACTCTTTCTTTCCGCTGGGAGACTATTCGGTAAGAAAGACCAGTTTTTCCTCCCTGAAAGTCTTTCTTCCCTGAAAGTCTTTCTTCCCTAGTTTTCTCTGCCGTACCAACCAGTACGGCTCGGTCGGTACGTCACATAACCTAAATGTAAACACTGGTCTGCCCGCGAAATCGGCCTCCGTTCATGTATGGAATAAAATATCGTGTGCACCACGGTCGCCGGACTTTTCACTCCCGCGGTGGATGCCATCCCTCGCCTTCGACTCGGGTGGCAACTTCACGCTCGGGAGTGAAAACGTCCTTTGCTCCCTTGGTGCACAATATAGGTACTATTCTTTCCTCTGTTCGAAAATCGATGACTTTCGACCCGTATTTCAGCGGTAAAATATGTTCATTTTATCGTAGTCGGGTAAAAATACTATTTTTTCATTGTCGACCCCGAAAAGTGAGCCTTTTGGGAGAATCGCCGCGGTACAAACATTTGCAACAAAGCTTGTTTGGCCGTGTTGAAGTATAAAGCGATGTAGATCGAGTGAGTCAGACAATCAGTTTGCGATAAACCGAAAACCCAGTACGTAAGTACTCGGCGTGATGATGAGTGCACATATATACAAACCACAGACAATGCAATAATCGCAGGTTACGGGGGGAGGGGTGGGATGATTCAGACGAGTCACGAGCAATTTGTCACGTTTTATGATAAACGTTACAATGCCATACTCTTCTTGTTGCGATTATAACAAAGATTAGCAAATTATTTTGGCTGCGATATGACCCTGGGATTTTTGGGTCTTGGGTGTATCGTCGTTTTATTTGCGTATCGTCACATTGGTATATCTACTAATATCGACAAACAATTCCATCGTTAATTAGTCTGCGATGATTCTGAGTCACTCTGAATTATGCAATTAATTATGAGAACAGTGACAAACAACTACAACGCTACAACGCTCATTCTTGTTGTTGTTTTCTTTACTAGTTCAATGATGCTGATCAAATTTTATCACATTTCGATCTCACATGATCCGTTTACGAAATAAAAAAACTACAAAATCAAATATAATGTCATAAAAAATGATTGAGCGGGAAGAAAAAGTAGATTGAATTTTTTTCACACGTTTTATTGCACCTCTTTTATAATTTCATTTTAAAGTTCGTTGACATAGTCAAGTGTCATTAAAAAATCAGCGTCAAATAGGAAGCTATTTTTTTTCAGAAATGTAAAACAATTTTTTGTCAATCATTTTTTATTCGTTAAGGGTTGATGAATTTAACAATTTTTTTCAACTGCTTTTTTTCCCATTTGCATTTCTCTCGTTTACTAATTATAATAATTCGGTGACGTCACGATGACTCAATACATTTTTTTTTCATACATATAATTGGTTCGATTTGAAAATAGATTTTACCTGCAGATGGAAGATTGATCAGCGATGAATTATTGAATGATCGATGATGACAAGTGTCCAGGTGTCTTTTGGATTATCTCTTGGATGACGTAATTTTAATTAATCTTGAACAATTATTTCGCCAGCACGTGCATTTTAATTGTGAGATATGATAAACGATGAATGTTACATGAATTATACGATCTCACACATGAAAAAAAAAGCGTAAAAGGATATAACATTGTCGTTAATTAACTCGTACGATTAGTCATTATCGGAACCATATAATTTTATGTCGATGTATATTTAAATATAAAAGTCCAGCTTTAATTTCGATTATCGGCACGTGACTGTCATGTTAAATAGTCACGGTCTAATTCTGCGTGTAACAAATTCAAGTTGACATTCAAATATTTGAAAAAACGAAGAGAAAATACGAAAATTTTATGTACAGTCTAACATTTTCGAGAATAAACGAAATTCTATAATCTAAAAAATTAGAGACAGTCAATATTAGACTTGGAGCAAGATTTTTTCTCTCTCTCTCTCTCTCTCTTTTGTTATAGTATCAACTTTTTTTGGAATATAGTGTAAAAATCGATATACAAAAAACTGAGAAACAGGAAGAAGATAAAAGTCCATAGAAGTTGACATTCTATGGAATATAATAATAATGATAATAATAATATCAATGATATTATAATTACTTGAAGAATGACCGTAATATCATGTTATTTTATTCACACTATAACGAATAAAGTTGACTGTATAAATTATTCTGCTATTATATTCTGCAGGGGTCAACAACTTTTCACCTGAACGTGATGGTGAATAAATGTATCTTAAATAAATAAATAAATAAATAGATAAGAACAAAAACGGTAATCTATATATAGGTACGGGCTTAAATAGTAAAACATAATTCAGGGAGGCAAGTAATTAAGTAGCTTCAAATAATTATTAAAAATTGGAACATTTCTCGATCTTAGAGGATCAATGAAGAAAAAAAAAATAAATTCAGGCGTTTTTTGAAAAATCTTTTCGGTCTTTAAACAATAATTAAATTAATCAGCTTTTTTTTCTTAATTTCATAGATTTAAGATTTCACACATTTATTTATTTTTTGTTCTTTTAACATTCGTATTATAAAGAGAATTCCAAAATTGTTAGAAATTTTCGTCAATATTAATCCGTATAGAAGCTTGAAAAAATCGATTACAATGAAATAAACAAACAAATAAATAAATAAATAAATAGTAATTTGTCTATAAAATTCGATTGTGGATTTATTTAAAAAATTAGCAATAAAAAATCAAAGATTTTGCAACTGAATACTTAGAAAAACTATATTTTTTGTTGTTGTCGTTGTTGCTGTTAATTAGAGAAACCAACAAATTAGGTTAAAAATCATCATTTTCACTCTCAATAATTGAAAATAAAGAAGAAAATCATTAGAAAATATTTTTAAAAAATTGAAGATAATTAAAAAGTCATCGAATTCTTGAGGGGGGAGGGTAGGGGGAACCCCCGAGTATTTTTATCCGCGTAATACTTCGAAGCATGTTATAGAGCACAAACACACGTGATACGATCCTCTTATAGTGAGTGTGATTATGCCACTTGGTTTTTTTTCCCATTTTTTTTTTTTTTTTTTTTTTTATTCATTCTTCCCCCACCACAGGACGTCGTTGCGTCTGCGTCTGGTTTCTCGCGGTGGCGACAGCGACAGCTACACCGAATGGTAGTTACAAACACTTACACATATAGGTACTTGCGCGTACGCATATTATCGAGGAAGAAACTCGTTTGATTACACTCCAACACAAACTTATATGCGGCAAATGTTTGTCCGTTGACAGCTGTTTTACTCAGTTCATTACGAACCTCCGGATCTATCGCGCACGCGATCCCGCGCAACGACGATCCAAGGATCCAGAAAAATCAAATTTAAATTAATCTTCGACTATCTGTGCTGGCCGGGTCACAAACGATGATAACGAGTGGATCACGTTAATCAATTAATTCAACGGTTGAAAAATAATTCTAGAAAAATTTGTTCGATTTAATTAACTTTATGTATAACAAAGTGACTGTGACAAAGAAGACTACTATCGCACTCTGGATATTAATACGACTGATTAATTATACGACAGGCTGTGAGCTGAATTGTTGCATATTTGTTCTTCGACAACTAGAGTACCATGGGATTGTCAGGTACGTAGATTCCCATCTAAATGGGGAAAACTAGCCGGAGCCCTGCCGGGGCCCTACTAGAAGATATCAGAGGGCCCCGGCAGGGGCCCGGCTGGTTTTCCCGATTAAGAGTCGATTTCGACACAGAATCACAGTCACAGTGACTCTGAATGATACAGAACTCAAAGTCGTCTAAAAGTCGTCGTATTTCCTACTTTTTGACGTCTAAATCTTGTCTTAACTCTATTAAAAACGTCTATAAGAGACCAACAGACGTCTTTGAGAGTTGAGACAAGATTTAGACGTCAAAAAGTGGGACATTCGACTACTTTTAGACGACTTTGAGTTCTGAGCTGTCTTGGATATTGTCCTCGTCAATATTTTTCTGTTGAATTTGGAGTTTCGTTGGCTGCCAGTACATTGAAAAGTCTTGCGTAATATATACCTAGGATTGTGAAAAAAAATGATTATAAAGCTGGTTTTATGAGCCACGTTTTTAAACTTTATAGAGATTTTATAATCTTCTGTATATATAAAAAAAGAGGTTCCATAATGTTCTGTGTGTATATGCAAGCGTGCATAAATGAATGATTTTTTCCCTCGTCTTCTTCTTCTTTTTGATCAATAAATCACGGGAAATAGTCAACTATCACTCTTTACGTCATAACATCAGAATTTTTCTGCTTTCCAATTTTATAATCACATTATACACAAAAATATTCTAAACGAACACAACGAAGTTTGTCTCTATAAGTGGGTAACGTAAAATCCTTGAAACTTGGTATATTTGATTATGATAATCCCTCAGCCAACAATCGGAGTGAATATATTTAATAGACTCGAAGCACGAGATGAAGTGTCTTTTTTTTTTGTCTTCTTTTTCTTCTTCGTGGTTTCACAAAAAGTGACACGTTTTTCATACAGGGAAAATTATTTCCTGTCTCCTTATTCCGTTGTTCCGAGTATTGAAGAGAAAAAAAAAACTTTGTGTCATAACGTCATCGAAACCGGAAGTTCGTTTTTTTTTTCTTTCCCCAAACCGCGAGACGATCAGAACGAGTCTCCGGATGACTCACGATTAAATTATATCAGTTTCTGTTTCCTTCCACTCATCTGTACTCCGCTGCATTCTGATCATGTTTTTATATACGCGATATTATACGTTTATAATTATTCTCTGTCTCATTACACCAAGTATTTTATCCGCTCTTGTTAAACGATCACATGTGTGTAGAGTGAATCGGGGACATGTTGAAAGTCTGTCACAAACCTATAATACCGTTTATGGAAAAAAACGATTGCGAAATATTTGCATGATACATGAGGCTGTGTTATAGACTCTGCAACGTACCTGTACTAAGGGAAAAATGGCGAGATTCCTGCTAATTATCAGAATCAACATATATTAACATGTTATACACTCGCTGTATAGTGTACAGATAATACAAAAATTCGCTTTGTGGTGCATTGCTAAAATAATTGGCATCCATGTATATAAGGCAACATATATATATATATCTATATCGAAAGTGGAAACAACAACATAAGTTGATTCACGGAAACGACTCTAAACAACAAAGAAACACGTTGGCCAATTAGTTTAATTGAATTGAATTGAAATTGAATGAAATAGTTTGTCGTTTATTTTTTCCTTCTTTCTTTCATTTTTTTTTGTCTTCTTTAAGGAAAATATTTATGTACATATATGAACACGTGCTTAACGCAGGCAAATTACATGTGATTGTCACAATGCGAATATGAGTCAATCACCGACAAAGCGAGAATGACACGATGATAAGAACACATTTCTTTTTATTTTCTTTTATTTCATTGTATTGTTTCTCATAATCTTAGCACGTCGATTTACTTTTTGTTTCATCTTTTTCTTCTTCTTCTTCTTCTTCTTCTTCTTCTTCCTTTTCCTCTTCACCTTCCTCTTCTCCTTCTCTTCTTCTTCTTCTTCTTCACCTTCCTCTTCTTCTTCTTGTCCTTCTTTTTCTTCTTCTTCTTCTTCGCCTTCCTCTTCTTCTTCTTCTTCTTCTTCTTCAATAAAAATCATTACAGGCATAACGCATTCGTTTGTTTTTTCTAAATCGGTTATTAATATACACGAAAGAAGATAAAAACAACAAAAAAAAAGTCTTACGAACAGGATATACACAAGTTGTTATTTATGCAAATTATAATTATTTATACACTTTTTTTTTGTCTCTATAGTGCGAAAAAAGTGTCTATCATATATGTTTAAACCTGAGACCACGATATCTATTGTCTTTTAATGATGATATAAAAAAAAAAAGAAAAAAACCTGCGTCTGTATACTATATTGTTAGTGTAGAGAGAAACTCTACGTCATCGGTCATTCTCTTTTTTTTTCTTTTGGTTTCTTAAAATTGTATATTTATGCACATATATATATATATGCGAGTGAAGGGAGGGGGAAGTGTTAAAAATATATTTCCCAAAGCCAAAACATTTTATTGATACGATATATATATATATTATAGTTGAATTTCTTTCTGTGTATTTATTCACATCCGGTTATATACAATTTATACAGTTGTATACGCTTTTTTATATAGGGATTTTTAGGTTAGATTTATAATTCTTTTGGATAAAAATTATATGGATGGAGAATATATATTGAGTAACATCAGTTTCACGATTATATAATAATCCTTGAGAGTGTTATAAAATTTATATGTAGGACGGTGGTTGTCTCTTTATTCGTGTTATTTTTTATCGATCGATCGTCAAAAGAAGTGATGAATATGATTTTAGAAAATTATCTAATTCGATAATCCGAGTTTACACAATTTTTCATTCTATTTCTTCTTTTTCTTGTCAACATATGTGGGGATCGAGTTTCAATGACTGATTTATAACGATATACGGATAATCGCAGTTTTATATATTTATTTATTATGTAAACCATTCAAACTCACCTTAAGATTAGAAAAAGGGATTCGACTGAAACTAAATCATCTAATGAAATCTAACGAAACTAGCCGAATTGTGGTCTAAGACGTTTCTTTAAATTCTTCTCAAAATTAATGGATTATAATATAATTAATTAAATTCAATAAATTTAAATAAAACTGAAAACTGCGACAAAGATTCAAACTGCCTGTCAATAGAATCTAAAACTCTTGAAAAAAAAAACGAAAATTAAACTGAAAAAAAGGAGCAAAAATAAATAAATAAATAAATATCAAAAGTAGCTACAAAAAAAAAAAGTTTATACAAAAAGTGACTGATATATGTATTTGTAGAAATTATACAGAGTCTTGAAACTTTTTTTCTGATCGAGAAGAATAAAAGTTAAAATTAGCCAAATACTTTATCAGATAATCAGAAAGACACGATTTTTTTTTACTGTCTACAAAGAAGAGCTTTTTGAATTTCTTTTCTTATAATTCTGATTCTCTGCACGTGTCTCTTCTTCGCTTGCAATTACGTGAGGATTTGTTCGTACATAAACTAAACAGATAATCTTGGGCTTATAGTCGGACCGTTAAAATTAATACCTACAGGACAATAAAAAATGAAGAGAATTAATATTCACAAAGTACCACAAACATCTGTAATATTTAGCAAAAAAAGAAAAAAGTATTCAAGACCGAAAAAATATACTTTTTAGTAGATATAATTAGGTGAAGGCTTCCATGAGAACTCTGTGACATGACTTCTTCTTATTTTCTTGTTTAATATTGTGAGACCACAATAATCACGTTCATTGTTCACTTTGCAGTAATTTATTATCGTCATTTTTTTCTTTCTTTCTTCTTCTTCTTCTTCAATTATGAATTATTTGATTTCCTCAAAGTCGACTCGGTTTCCGGGTCTCGTCATATTTCTCGATTAATTATATCGATACAGTAGCTCAATTAGAATCTTTTTTTTTTATTATTATTAAAAAGTAAAAATCTAGTAACAATTCTACGTATAGATACATAACAGACATTCCCATATGTGTGTATGTACATTATAGGCATCGTCGGAAGTAGCCTCCGGGTCTTACGTCACATGTGGTTTTATGCTCGTCATCGCGACTCAGCAGAAATTGAAAAGTCAGTGTCGCGGGTTAAATCTGAGACCGTAATCTTCCTCTTCGGTACACAAACTCTTATTTTTATCACCGATTAATTTAAGATCGATCTAAATATCAACGATTTTGACGATTGAATATTTTGTTTCATAATTTCTCAAAAACAAAATGTATATCAGTTTCGGAAAAATTCGAATCCATATTCAACGTGTGGAATTCCGGTCGCTTCGTTATATTAAAGTCGTTTAAATTATTCCTACTTCCAGGACAAACAACTATGCTACTACTAGTCTGTTTTAATACACACAAGTTCGATGAACTTTACATTTTCTTTGATATATACAATTTATCTTCAATACCCCCGTCAGTTTTATAATTGTTTTTCCACATATAGTTACAAAGCGTTATAAGATAATACCGTCTACATACAAAACTTCACATACATGTCACGATTCAATGATTAAAAAAAAAAGATAATTTATTGTGTGTATCATGAAGATACAAGATTATTATAGATTCGTTGTATCGATTAAAACGCTATAAAGTTCAGGTTATTGGAGTGAAAAAATAAAACTAAGCTTCCATATATGAACCAGATTCTTGATGAATTGAAATTTGGTGGAGGTGGAAATTTTTATATCGAATGATAACGTTTTACAGAATTTGCAATAACCTTTTCATCCATAACATAACAGCATCGAGGGGGCGAAAAAAAAATCTGTTTCATAGAAGCCTAGTTCGTGACGATAGAAAAGTACTTTATAAATTTCAAGTCGATCGGACGAGTCGTTACAATGGAATCGTAGCAGCAAAGTTCTAAGCTACTTTTCGCGGACTGCTACTTGAGTGGCCATAACGGCCTCAATTTTTAAGTTACAGAATCGAACTTTGTTTCAAATTAAAGCTGAGATTTCAATCTTCGAAACTGTATTTTTTGTATAATTTTTACTTCACTAACGTGGACTTGACAGCGTTTTGAAATTCTTCAACGTTTCATATGGCAATTCGTAACAATATAATCGTAACACCTGTCAGCACTTTTGATCCACATTTCAAGTCGACGGAGTGACATAAACAGTGATATAAGAATCAAAAAACTAAATTGCGGTAGGTCGTGGTAGAATTTTGTTACAGCCAACACATTATGACAAAGAGTCAAAGTCCATCGAAATACTTGTGACGTCTGTACGATATCAGGGTCGTTGAATCATTCAATTTCCTTTTAAAAACTGTACAAACTGTTTTTTTATTCTCTCGGTCAAGGTGAATGACCGGTTTCAATCTCGTTTTAAAAACCGTACTTTGGATCTATTAATTTTATTTTTTCCAACTCGACAGATTCACGTTTCGGAAAATTAAAGACACGTGCAGAGGAAGTAGTGTCACCGTTCATTACCTTTTTTTTTCTTTTTTTCTATCTGGTCTTATTACCAACTACGAGATAGTCTAATCGAGTACCTATAATTGGCGGTTCTGGTCTCTCATATGGTCTGTGATTAGCACCGAGACAGATAATTAATTCAATTACGGAAACAAAACCATGTGTGTATATCTGTAACGCAAACTTCGGAGAAGGAAATCACGGTATTTCTCCTAAACGTTGTACGTAGACATAATGACTATAAACTCGTGGAGATTTATCATTATAATAAAAAGATGAGAATAAAAGAAGGAAATAATTCACATGAATTTACGATACAGCCGTTTGTTAATCGACGATGGAAGAATAAAGGGGAATAATAATAATAATGATGTTTTTTTTATTACGTAACGTGTATCTTAAAACTATTTTGAATTTTAAATCTTCACAGTCTCTTGAATAGCGAGATGCCAAAATGATATTTGAGCCATTATACATGAGAATATTGTGCAAGTCCGGTTACATAGTGGGACAAACACGTATCAAACCAACTGCATCACATATCATTGCCGCAATAATTTCATTACTATGAAAGAGTTTCGGAAGTCCTTCGTCAGCCTTCATATGATCGTGCATGTAATCACGATTATGATGACTATACGTAAATGGATTATGCATTACGCACTTGACGGTCGCCTGAGATACGGAGAAGAAGAAGAAGAAGAAGAAGAAGGATAGAAGAGAAAAAAACTTAATACGTCTTCGGTCAAGTGACGTATTGCGTGAGGTTGTCATGTCGGGTGTATTTCCATTCTTTTGAATTCTCGTGGTCTTCGTATACAATGAGGAAAGGAACAAACCACACTTACATCCGATTACGTGTGTCATTTCTAGGCCGGAAGTTTGACGTATGTGTGGCTACTAGGTAATCCTGCAGACTCGCGAAACGACGTATGATTCTCGTTTCGAAACGATTAGAAGAATCCAGAATGCTCAATTGTGTCATTTTTCATATTTTAGAATGTTTTTTTACACGATTTTGAGATTTTAAAATTTATCTGGTCTCAAACTATTCAGTAAAGATGCCTTCTCGAAATGAACAGAGAAATTCTTGATCCGATCAAAATTGTTGCAGATATTCATCATTTTTTAGAATAAAAAAATAGCGTTTTTCTGTCTTCATCCGTTATTTTTCACGATAACTCGAGTAAAAATAAAGTTATGAAAAATTTCTCTGTTCATATTGAAAAGGCCTCTTTACCGAACGGTTTGAGACCAGGAAAACTAAAATCGGTCCACCGGTAGATTTCATTTCGTGCATCATAGATCGACAGACAAAAAAATTCTTTCTAAAATCATGTGAAAACCATTAAAAAGTCTAAAAAATTTATACTTTCGGTGATTTTGACATTTTCGAAATTTCAAGCTGTATGTTAGATTCTATATAATACAATAAAAATGACGATATCTTGAGAACTGATCAACGGATTTGAATGAAATTGGGTACCACATGGTTTTTTGGGTCGCTGATCACAAATCTGTCGTCAGTTTTGCGAAATTCAATATTGTGGATCCAATTAGCCGGGAAAAAACACTAAAAAGGTTCTAAATCTTACAAAAATCGATACTCGAGGTTTTTTTTCAACCGCTGATCGAGAATCTAGGGTCAGATTTGCAAAATAAAAAACAGCTGTAAACAAAATGAATAACGGCAAGTTCCCCCATCGACCTTGACGATTACGAAGCCGGCTTAACCCGCGACCTGAGAATTAGTGCATCTTATCTTCCGATTCGATCACCACTCTGATCCTGAGATACGATATAAATATCGATTTCGATTCATTAAATCTTCGCATCAATCATCGATCATGAGATGACAGAAAAACGAGTGTGATTGGAATCTTCCTCCCGTCAACAGTTTTTGGATAAAATGGAAGGAGAAAATAGAAAAAGACATTGAAATCATAGTTCAATAAAAAAAATGTTATTTCTTTGTTGCTTATCTCTACAGCTGACAATGAGTCAAGATATCCATGGAATAATTGAGATTATAATCAGGTGGGTCTATTTTAACGCTGATCGCCTCCAGCCTATTTTCCTAATGGTGGGTCGCTAAGTTCCTCTGAGATCCCTTTCGCTTTCTAGATTCGGTGTGTTAAGGTTGATCGAAGAGGAACGTGGTTTTTTTTTTCCTACAGATAGTAGAAGAAGTTCGACCTGTTTATTGCTCAATAAATTTTAACGAATTTTATGATCCAACCAGTTTTTTTTAGTCAACGTGTGGCCATAAAGCGACGAAATATTGCTGCTGGGATATTATGTGACGTCGCTTTTTAGTGCCACCAATAATTTCTAATTGGGAGTGATTTTATTACTCTTCTTAGCGAAACAGTAAAATTATAAAATTAAGTAAATACACAAACAAACAAGAGTCTAGAGCGTATAATTAATCTGCGGTATGTTAAAAAGAACGTCCTCCCACCGTCGGTCACTCAGATAACGATAGACGGCTTATCGCGACCCCGTGACACCCGATGATCCAGAGACTCGGGGAAGAAAATATTTGGGAAAAAAAAATTTGATGGAAATAAGACGAAGAAGAAGAAATTGTGTGTCTGTGTGTATCAACGACGTAGGAAAAACTCCAACTCCGAAGAGATAATGTCCGTATGCTATACACAAGATATATCCTCGGTTGTCCATGACTGTTGGCACGCGGGGCATTTGCAGCGTTCGATCAGCTGCTCTGTGTGTGACACCGTCATCAATAAAATTTGATTTTTGCACATAAGAAGTATCGGTCACAGAGAGCAGGCTTTTTTTTCTGAATGCCTTTTTGTGTTCCACAAAACATGTTGTGCAGTCCAAGGCGGGAAAACTAGATTTGAACCTCTACGGATTTCCGTACGCAGCCCAAAGTGAGATATCAAAAATCTGCCACGATTGATTGTTCGGGACAGTAAACTGAGCCGGCACAACAAATTTCAGCGGAAAATATTGAAAATTTTGGAAGTTATGAAACTTTGAAATTTTGATATTGAAGATAAAAGTAGTTGTTTGTGTGGCTCCATCGCATAAAGGGACTTTTTGATTCTCTCGCGTATTGGAATAGCCTCGATTTTTTGACGGAGGTAGCAAAGAAAAGGCATTTCAAGCTTGGTGAATTTGACACATTCAGCAAAAAATTAGATATCGAAAATCGGACACGATTGATTGTTCGGGATGGTGAACTGAGTGTGAACCCCAAATTTGATCCAAAAATATTAAAAATTGTAAGAGTTATCCTACTTCACAGCTGAGGGTATAAAAATCAGTAACTCTTACAATTTCCAATATTTGTCAATGAAATTTGGTGTGTACACTAAGTGCACAAGATCGCATTCAGAAAAAAATCAACAACTACTGATGATCAATTCTTCTTATAATTACGTTGATCGGTGAATCCCCTCCTTAATTTGTTCGAAAAATGTCTCAACTTCGCTTATATCTTCTAAACGGTTCCATTTAGGCGAAAAACCTAGATGACTTTTTGTACAGGGAATTTTATCAGCTTCAAAATTAGTTCTGATCATTTTTCTTCTCGGAGTGACCGGAAGCCAGATATCCCACATTTAGTGTATTGAGAATTTGAGTGTGGGCGTGGTTTCACCTGGTGGTTGAATTCGTAGTTGAGTAATTCAAATTCGTCCACCAGATGTCACGTAGGAATATTCAGAATCCTGATACGATATTGAACGAAAAAATTCGAACCATGATCGACAGAACTACGAAAATAGTGGATCGAACTGAAATCGTGGTTCAGAATACTATTCGACCCATGTAAGAATGTCAACTATGCAACCAGGAAACTATTCTGACTCAGAATATTAATTTCGATATCAGACAAAAATAACAAACAAAAAAGTTATCATTTCTCGTTTTATGCAGAGACAAAAAAAAAATAACAGAATTGATGTAATTTTGTACAAAATTGACAGCGATTTATAACACCGTGTTTCACTGTTTTCCTTCATTAATTTTTATTTCCTCGTTTCAGACGGCGACCTGAGCATGGGAGCCGGTGCGGCGGGTGGTTCGGTTCTGGGACTCCCGGGAGCAGGAGTTGCCGGTGTTTTATCACAGCATTGTGCAATTTGCGGTGACAGAGCAACGGGGAAGCACTATGGAGCGGCATCATGTGACGGATGCAAGGGGTTCTTCAGAAGATCCGTCAGAAAAAATCACCTGTACACTTGCCGGTGAGAAATGAAATAGAAAAATGTCGCGTTCAACAATATTCTTCTCAATCCTCTTTGACTTCCGATAATTCAATTCCTCTTTTTCTATTCGTCCAACAGATTCAGCAGAACCTGCGTCGTCGACAAGGACAAAAGAAATCAGTGCAGATATTGCAGGCTCAGAAAGTGCTTCAAAGCAGGAATGAAAAAAGAAGGTAAAACATTTCTCGAAAATCTGTTTCATCAAACTACAAATAGGACAAGATACATGTGATGGACACTGATCAGCACAATCTGAATTTCAGCCGTCCAAAATGAACGAGATCGGATAAGCTGTCGAAGGCCGAGCTATGAAGAGCAGGGTAATAGCGGTGGTGGTTTATCCGTGGTTTCGTTGCTGAATGCAGAGATGTTGAGTCGACGAGTGGGTGCCGCGTTGGAGGTGAGTAAAAAAAAACTGTAAAAAGATGGTTAAAAAAAAGTGACATTTTAAATTCTAATCTTTCGTCTGTTTTCTCTCCCTCTCTCTATTTTTCAGCAGTTGGGTAGCCCGAACAGCGAGACGGACCTGAGCACCAAACAAATCGCCAATATAAACGACGTGTGCGAGAGTATGAAACAGCAGTTATTAATATTGGTGGATTGGGCAAAATACATACCGGCCTTCAGCGAACTGTGTTTGGACGATCAGGTGGCCTTGCTGAGGGCACACGCCGGGGAACACCTTCTCCTCGGTGTTGCGAGGCGCAGCATGCACCTCAAGAACGTTCTTCTATTAGGCAATAATTGTGTAATAACAAAAAACTGTCCTGGTAAGTGGAATAACTTGTCGAAAATAACACCGTAACGCAACTCTATATATATTCATACGTAGTCGAAGGCTGTAATATCTCTTTCATCTGCAGCACCGTGTCGGTATTGACCGATACTGGCCACTCCATCATGTATTTATATCCTTGGGTGGCCAGACTCGATGAATACCCTCGGTCTCAGCTGTACTAATCTATCGGTGTGGTGGTGCATGGTATTAGGTATTCTGTGGCTTATGGTCGTTACTTACAAACACTTGTTGTTGTATACAATTATAATATACTCTCTTACATCGATGCAATTTTTTTGTTTGTTTTTTTGTTTGTTTTCATCTCGGTCGGTGGTGTTCGATGTTTTGTTGTTTAAAATCAATGACTGATTATGCAATTTATGACAGAGACTTCGATGATCGTGGTATCCAATTTTATCAGAAATTAATAATAATGCATACGCTTTAACGATCCATTAGATTGGCAAATAGGTTGCACATCATGAGTGGATCAAGGCGAACGTTTGTTGGATGATTAGAAATACCCACGATTATGAAACTCATTGGTTATGATAACGGTTATTAATGGATCGACGATTATTATTATTTATAGATCGATCCATTTAGCATTAAATCATCGAACACCTATGGCTCAGAGATGACGAGAGTAACTTTCGTGATAATGCACGATTATACAGCATGCGAAGAGCACCTCACACTGTCTATAAACTCGTTTGTCAAAGAGGATGTCGGAACAAAGCAAATTACCTTCTTCGACATCCTTTTTTCACAATCATCAATTACGAGCTGTAAAAAAAAATATTCAGTTTTCTGTTTCTTTTTCTTCTTTTATATACGATATATTTTGGATTACGCTAAGTCGTAGGTAAAATAGAAAAAAATTTATATCACTGCACGGCAATGGGGTGTAGCTAGTTCGACTGAGTCCGGCATTAAATGTTTTGTGTTCATCGAACTGCATGGCGTGATGGAGTTGGTAATTGTGCTGAAAAAAATATATCACTTGTGCAACGGGAATGGCAAGAACGAGAACAAGAAAAAGAAAGAAACTATGGGGCCGGACTCAGTCTAGTATATAAGATGAACGGTATAACCGTTGTATCAGTTATCCTATTGCCCACAGAGGGACGCAGCCAGGACCTCGACATCAGCAAGGTCGGCGCTAGGATCATGGACGAACTCGTCAAACCTCTGAACGACGTTCAAATCGACGATACTGAATTCGCCTGTCTCAAAGCCATCGTGTTCTTCGATCCGAGTGAGTATATTCACACACATATTCATCACACACCAGAACCTCGCCTATTTGACCCACTACCTCCGTTATTTGACGAAAATACGCCGTGGAACTCAACTTGTTACCACAGCCACAAGAGGCTGAAATAATTCACAGCCGATTTCGTCAAATGTCCTAATCCGATGAGTAGCCGAGGTCTTCGATTATCCGAGGTCGTCAAATAGCCGAGGTCTTCGATTATCCGAGGTCGTCAAATAGCCGAGGTCGTCGAATATCCGAGGTCGTCGAATA
>JAFFZH010015099.1:0-18280 GCA_018420115.1 Euura saliciscinereae | reverse complement strand
AAAAAAAAAAAAAATAATAATAAAAAATTGATCAAAAAAACAAAAGCAGAACTCTCATACCCTTACGTTTTTTTCGCTTAAACTTGTCAACAAAAAAATTATACATCAAAATGATGAATACATGACTCGTTAAATTTGAGATATTCGACCAAATTATATTAGAAAATTTTCAAAGAATATATAATTTATCATATAGGTAACGAGTTCAGAGCGCGTTTGATGCTTTTTTATCAATCAGTGTGATGTACATACATCGGCATAATACCTACATGCATGATAGAGAGGCAATATACCCATAATGCCCAAAATGTGTCAAAGGTTTTTATTTTTCTCTCACTTATTATCATTATGATTATTATTTTTATACTTATTATTACTATTTCAAATGTTAGTGTCGCCATCCCCCCAGACGACACTGTTAGGTATGATAATAATTGTATATATCTAATTGTAAATCGATTAAAAGTGCGTGTGTGTGTGTGTGTGTGTGTGTGTGTTGGTGTGTTTTTTTTCCACGCCCTTTTTTTCACGCTAATTATTTGTATATAATTATGTATATATTACACGTAACATATTTAATCCTCTTATGCCATTTTTTTTTTTAATTGTTTAACTATTTTTCGTTTTCATACCAGATTTTGTAACAAATCTTTTACAATTTCATAAAACTCCGTTGATCCAAGTTAATTTTGAACAGTAAAAGCAGTAAAGTATGTACATACATACAAAGAGGTGAATTTATTAATTTGTTTTTCTCCGATTTATCTCATTTTCAAAACTTTTCATCGAATGCCTATTATTTTGCCTTTTTCATTTAAGGTTTTTTTTTTTTTTTTTTTGAGTTACGCACCCAGATATTGAAAGATATAATGTGACGGATTTATTTATCATTTTTTATTTGCGATCATAGTCATCATGTTTCATTTACTAAATAATGAATGAATCATTGTAGACATGATTTGAATTTCAAGTCTGCATGTGGCTAAACATATTCTTTATCCGATAATTATTAACATGAAAAATAAATGAATGCTATTAGATGTTCAATCGAGCAACTTAACACGCCGATATAGTTTGATAATAATCACGAATTAGAAATAGTAATAAATAATGTTTATTTAATTCAAAACGGTGAAGTTTTTTTTTTCGTGGTCATTTTGTGTCATTTTACTTCTTTTGTTATGCCGTTTCTTATATACGCGATGCAGTAGTAATTATTACAATCTTAAATATTTAAGGGGTTATAAAAATTGTGTGGCACATTGACGGTTGGAATGTTATTATTATTATTATTATTATTATTATTATTATTATTATTGTTATTTGTTAATATTTTTAATTTTATAATATAGTATTATTTTTTTTCTTGTTTTTCTGTCTTTTTTCATCATCATCATCATCATCATCCTCATTATTATAATTAATATAACTTTTATGTATGTTTAATAATAATATATAATGCTTATATACATATCGTATATCGATTTATAGATATATATATATATACCTTCTTTTTAACTTTTTCTTTTTCTTTTTATATATAGTAGTTTGTTTGTTTGTTTGTTTGCTTTTTTTTTTGTTATACTGCACTTTGATAAATATTGTTTGTTTATTTATTCTGTGCAACTGTAGGTTTTGATTTGAGGGGATTATTCGCCTTAATTTAAACTCGAGTGGTTATCATTATCGCTATTTCTACAAATGGAAAATATTTTTCGATAGTTTAACTATTTATTAAATTGCAGTGAAATTGAATTGCACAATAATGTGAAAAGTAATTAAACTACAATTCTTTGAAAAAATAGCATAATAATAACCTTGTTGTTTTTTTTTCCGAGTTTGGTCAAGGCGATCCGTTTATTTATTTATTGAACTACTTTTCAGTAGTTCGCTGCTGGATATGACGTAGTTTTGTATTATATATATTTAGCTCAGACTTTGTTTTCGGTGTTTATTTTGTTTATATCATCTGTCTTTCTAATTATAGCACCGTTTTTGAGTAAACAATGCTTTGTCTCTATTGTTGGTGTGTTTTGCCGGTATATTTTTCTTGATTATTGCATAGTCAGGGCGAGTCTTCAAACCCTTGACTATCGAGGCACCGGTATCTGACCACATCACGGGATAAATAATTTAACCCCTCCCTAGTCACACTTATTTTCAGTCCCATAAGGAATACATTGTAACGTGGGGTCATTTTGACCCAGTGTGACTGTGCATGGTTAAGCAAGATTTAGCAAGGACACATTAACAGAATTAGGTTCTCCACATTTTTTGTGTAACAGATGAAAATAAAACATCACGATAAACTACAATTTTATTGTAATCACTTGTCGTAGATAAGATTAGAAGAATAGATAAGTCATTTCATTAAACTCATAAATCTTTGATTGATTGTGATTTGATATGCTGTTTCGTATGGTCATATAGTTTTTCGTGAAAAATAAAAATACTTCCTGGGAGTAACTAAATGGTCCGATAACGGTGCCTCGTAATATTGAACTGTACGGAATCGGTTGAGTTATCTGGATGCTTTACATCTCTGCAGAGCTGATAGTAGACTGTGTGCGCGTGTGTGTTTTATCTGTTAGGGTGAAAGTGGTTTAAAGAGTATTTCGTTTTTGTATTATATTATTACGGGAGTATGAAGGGTGACATGGCGATTTGAATTTAAAGGTCCAGTTTTTTGTTTTTGTTTACAGAATCTGTATAATAGTAGATATTGTATGAAGTTTACTTATCCATTTATTCATTTATTCATTATTATCTATTTAATAATCTATATATATATATAGGAGCCGAACACCTTGCCAGACGAAGAGGTCAAAAATCCAAGTTTATCAAGAGAAATTTTTCATTAACAAATATACATGAATAAAAAGTCAAAATTCATTCATTTTTTTACACATTCGTATTTTTGAATTCAAGGTATTATTAAAGATCGTGTTCATTTTTCATTTCACCCGGATTTGCTTACAGTAATTCGATTTAAGAAAAACCTCCTCGTCGACGGTGAAGCACGGATATAGTAGCATATATATATATTATATATAGACCATAGAGTGAACATTATATCGTATAGAAAACACGGTACAAACAACTAAAGCGCCTGTTTACGCGAGTGCTGCTGCCGTCATCAGCGTCTCGAACTAAGCTACACAAAACTAGGCTGAGATAACCGCGACCGGCGCATTTTTTTTTTTTTTTTTGCCAAGACTGCAGAACAAAAGTGAAGAGTTGATAGTCGATATATTCAGGAACTGAATGCGATCATTTTATCAAGTATAAAATATCCTTTTTTTTTTTTAATTCCAAATGGCGTAAGAATGCGTCGGTGATGGCTTCGCTACACGGAGGTATGCTGCCATTCTCGCACTCAGGAACCATTTCGATGTTGCGACACTAATTTGATGATAATAGTACTCGAAGCACACACCGTTTTTAATAATTTCATAACGGAATAACTAATTTATAACATTTCATTAATTGTTTCTACTTTGTTTATCATTATTTTCTTTTTATTTCTCAATAAATTTAGAGTCATTGAATGACTAGATCCTAGTTACGATTAAAGCCAATTGGAAGGTACCAAGATTTTTGTTTAATTATCAACTTTAATTAATTTCAAGTTAAAGAATTAAGTTTTTTTCTTCGTTTCCTTGAAAGAAAAAAAAAGTACGTCATTCCTATAATAATAATTGAATATAATTATTATAAGAGTTTCTCATCAAATTTGCGCCGAAATATACATGTAGATATACATTTTTTGTTTGTTTGTTAATTTTTTTTCATTTTTTTTTTTCAGTCTGAAATTAAGAGGCCTGAATTTATTCGATGACCACGAAAATCCCAACATTTTGAGAATGTGATGATTAAACAGCAATTGAGAATATAGAATTTTCAGAAAGTAAAACGTAAACAGACCACAAAAATTAAAGAAAAAAAAACAACAACAACGGTAACCTATCCAGTAACAGTTCGTTTTTAAGTATTCATTATAACGTTCCTAATTGCACTTATTCGATAAAACGGAAACACGAAAATTGAATCCAAGATGGCGAATCCCGGTGGCCCTATAATGCAGAGGTATTTTTATTTTTTTTATTATTTTTTTCGTTAACTAAGCTTGCGTTTGTCTATTGAGTTTCGTTACTTAAATTTTTGTTTCTCCCCTAATATTTCTATTGAGGATCACAACATAAAAAGAAACTCGAGAAGAAACTTAATTCGTACTTTTGAAACTTAGGCACAATTTGGAACTGCGTAGACCATTTTCACCCCTGCTCTTATTTTTGATCATGTTCCCCCCCCCCCCCCCCCCCCCCAATGATTAATATAGAAATTGAAAATTTCGAAACACTAAGAATCTTGATAATTTCAGTTTTAACAAATGAAAACACGGAAATTCAAATTTCAAGATGAAACATTGAAGTTGATAATGAGATAAGGAAATAAAATTTCCATTTGCATACAATAGTACAACTGAAGATCATCGAAAAGAGGATTAGATCCGACACGGAGCCGTCATACTTGAACCTCACCAAACATGACGATATTGTGAGGTAGCTGATTTTTTTTTTTTTTTTTTTTTTTTGAGCAGTTTCAGGACCGAACCGGCTCTATGTATACGTATACGCATGTTAAATTTCATTTTTCTTTCACTGAAATCGTACCTGTTTCGAGTTATCAATTTTTATTCAGGATTTAAAGATTTGTTTAACGATTTTTATGGAATAAAATCAATTCACTGGGTTAATTACTGGAAATTATTGTTCAAGGGAAGATATAATCGATAATTGGAAAGAGGTACGAATTTTAAGAACCGGAAATCGCGATCAGGCTCAAGTTACTAATCACCCGCCATCTTGGTTCCGTTAGACCACCGGCGTGGACCCCGTCATTTGATTATTTAGTAGTATTTTTTTTTCTTTTTTTTTTTTTTTGTATTTTCTTTGTATATAATAATGACGATATTATTATAATCTTATAGATATTACACTAGCTGATTATACAATATTTTGTGAAAAATATACATACAAATTTTGTTACTTTTTTACATCACAGATATTTTAATATAATTTATTTTTTTATTCTTCTTCATATAGTTCTTAAAAAATTTTCTTCAACTAACTCATCTCAAACGCGAACGTTTCTATCTCGATATAAACTAGAACTGGGATTTTTTTTTTTTTTTCTTTTGATCAGATAAATTCATCGATACAATAATTTTATAAAATTGAATTCGCCATTTTTATTCATGGTCGAATGATTTAAATTTGAAAACTAATTCGTACTGAAAGACTCGATTAGAAGTTCTGGTTTCACAGTACAAGGATGCCCGCGTCTAGTTTTAAAATCGAAATTTGAAACTCTCCCGAATGGTTGCGATCTCAAATGACTCTATCTCTCATTTTTATCTATCGAACACATTCACGAACTCTGTCTCTGATTTCTAATTTCACTGTTACAACTCTGGCTCTGAATACAGTCTAGCGATGTTCTCGAATAACTGATTGAAACAAAACGATAAAAGTAACAGTACAACAACAACAACAACAACAAAATCACTACGGCCGTCGCCGCTGCTACCACGTTTTTGTTTCTCGAACTTTGTCAATCTTTTATTGCAATAATTATAGTTTCAGAACAAAAAAAAAACATGTCCGGGAAATAACTGAGCATTGCTCCTGAACGAATCGAAGACAGAAATATCTTTAGAGACAGCGAGCGGGTCAATCGTATTCGTCGATAATTACTAAATTATCATATAATTTGCACGTGAAAGTTTCAAGTAAGAAAAACGAAGGAAAAAAAAACCGTTGAAAAACTGGTGATAATAAGATGGATAAACGCGTATGCATAAATACGAAGCTGTTGTCTGACTTGTAGGCATTTAGATTGTGTGTATGTTTTTATGGGTGTGTTACTGTTTTATGAAGACGCATAACGAAGTAATCATATCTTCGATTGCACAAGGTGTCAAAATTAATTATCATATCATCCATAATAGTAATTATTTTGATTTATAATTTTTATGACTCAACGATTGATTAGTTTTAACGATACAAACGCAAATGCGTAATCTTTTTTTTTTTTTTTTTTTTGACTCTGCGAAATGAATAGCACCGAAAAATTAATAAATTATTTGATATATAATACAATATCATTATATCTTTGTATTTGATGATATTATAATTTTCACATCTAACAATCAATTTTAGTGGGAGGGCCGGGGGAGGGCGAAAAGTTATTAATTTCTATTCATAACTTATTTTCATGAACATTTAGAATTTTGTGTCCGTAATGGGTTAATAAGGTATATGTAAATAGAATGATAAGAAGTTCTGAAATACACCGAATCATTTTTTTTTTTCACGGTTATTAAATAGCGTAGGTATCATAAACACACAATCAAGATTAATAAACCCTAATCTTTAATTTTTTCATTACATTCAATTATATTTTACGTCATTATGTTCAATTTACGTTTAATTTTAATTTTAGTTTCCAAAACACCGAGAGCAAAATTGCATATGTAATTTTTTTGTTACAATTTTTATTTTTCAATGTGGGAAATATATATATTTGTATTTATGTATACAGAATTTTTTTTTTTTTTTTTTTTTTTTTTCGTTTTTTTTTTTTTAATTTTCAGGATTTTTTTTTTCCAACACCGAACATATACATGCCTTATGTATATACAGCCTAGAATTCAGTCGTATAGAGTCATGTTTGCATGCGGTCTGGGAATATATTTTTTTGAGGTATGGAGAGAGATGAAAAATAAAAAGAATCTTGATTTGAAAGGAAAAAAAATAAATTTTTAAATAGAACCTTCTTGGACAGTTTTTTCTTCTCTTCGTCGTATTTATGAATCATAGTCGTTCGTAGTAGACAGTTTTCTTAATATATTTTTTATTATTATTTTATATAGTAATATATCCCCTTGTTTTTTTTTTTTATTTCTTTTCTTTTATATTTATCAGTTTATATGGTCAGCGGGTTCTTCATTTTATTTATTTAACTATTCTTCCTTTGTGTTCGTCCTTTTTTTTTCTTCTCTTCTAAAATCTCGTCTTCTTTTTGGTCGAACGGAAATAAATTCTCGCCAACCGTAGATCACGCCTAATTAGGTGGGGTACGGTACGTTTTTGCTTTGAAGAGTAATTTGGGATTAAATACATTTTGAATGCCAAAATGCGGAAAATGATATCGTTTGAATGTTAAAAAAAAATTTTATCTAGATTTTTTTTTTATTATTCGTGTCGTAGTTAATTCTAGAAGAGTTGAAAGAAAAATAACCTCAATCATTTTTGTTATTTTCTAATTTCTTATTCCACGTTTCTGAAAAATTTTGGGTACCCACCTAATTATCTAACACGAGTTCGTATTTCTTCCGTTGCTTACATTTGTTTTTCCTGAAACATAATTTCAATAAAAACTAAACGCATTTTTTCACTAACAGTACGTCGATACGTCGATGATTAATCGATGCAGATTGAAATGTTGCGATTTTGAAAAATCTACTCATGACACAATATTCATATATTCTAATATCTCGACACAGAGCAGCAAACGCTTTCTCAAATTATTAAATCATTTATTGTTTATTATTTTCCTGAGGGTGGGATTGGTTTACAGGGAGGTTTGATTGTTAACTTCAATGGTGAAAAATCTACGCAGGTAACTTGTCATTTTCTAAAAAATTTTTTTCACGACACATACGTCAAATACTTTTTTCATCTTCTTATCTAACGGTAGAAAAAAGCCACAGTATAAAAAGTATTTTTTTAATCGTACTTCATACCCTAGTTCTTTATTTTTCGTTTCAAAGAAATCAACGGGCTTTCCCTGTGTCGAGATGAGCAAACGCACATTTTTTTTTCTTCAAATTTTATAATTTTTTAAGAACTCAAATGATTCGCTGGAATGTCGTTGACTTTTCGTTTCCTCGTTTTTTCAATTTTATTTTAAAACAATTTCAAAGATGTAATCGAAGTAGTTGACGAAGGCCGTGACAGTGATCAGATAAAAATCAATTCGAGAAATGAAAAGTGAATTAGTCGTCTATGATAGAGTGAAAATGATTTTTTTTTTTTTGTGTCACAGAAATAAATCTTTGCCTGCAGAATATTTGGCATTCATAATAATCGCATAATGATGATCATCGTAATAATTAACGTACTGTTTTTTTTTATTTATCTTTTTTAAATTAATCAATTTATTATTATTATTTCTTTTGTTTCTTTGTTTTTATTTTGTTTTTATGACCAAAAATATATATATTATTCGCTTAGGTAATTAATATGTTGCTTCGCTTATGTAATTAATATATATGTATTTAATAATAATAATAATTATTATTATATATTTATCATTATAATATATAATATATAATGTATAAGGTAATGTATATTAGTTAGGTAGTTTTTTTTTTGTTTTTACTTTTATTACATCGATAGAGAGAGATAATTTTATAGAATTTGAAAAGAAGAAACCAAATAACGTTGTACGTGTAAAATTTTTTTTTTCTGCCTTTCACGTAATTTTCTTTATATAATATTTAGGTATTATTGTGATTCTGTTTGTGTGTGTCGTTTCTTTTGTATGTACGTGTGTCTTAATATTGATTGATTTTTTTTTAAATATAGATTTTTGTATCCTTTATATAATATTTCTTATTTCTTTTCCCATTTTCATTTTGTTAAATCGCCATAGTCAAAAAATGCTTTGACGCACAGAGAGGTAAATGCAAATGAAGCATTTGCGTGAGGTGGTTATGCAGGTGTTTGTTGTTTTTCAGTAATGTTAAGGATATTGGTTTTCATTGACCAAAACGATCTGTATAATCGATATCAATGTCTCATCCTTGAAGCAAAATCACGAAACAGTTAAGAAAATCAATTACTTCACTTTTTATTTCACTCATACCAAACGATTGTGGTTTCATTTTATACAATTTGTAAAAATTTTCTTCGATTTCGTATTTTTTCATCAGGATTACAGAATCGATTTCGAATCGAGCTAGGGACTCGAGGACGTGGTTTTGTGGATGTGAGTATTCTCTGAGGCTGACCACCCGCCGTGCTGGGCTTATAGCAGGCGGCCAGTTTCAACGAATACCTAGGTTAAAATCTGGTTACTGTAGTATCGGTACCGTAACATTGTTTTCATTACACGTATATGATAAACTGTATGTATGTGTATACTGACTTTGTCTACTGCTCTACCGAGTCTTCAATTTTGAGAACAGTGCTTCTCTCGATAACGTGATTACTCTGTTGCTGTTGTTCCCCCGTTCTTATCGTCGGATTATAGCCTCTCTGAAGTTGAGCAACCAGGCCACCGACTGACCCGTACTCAGTTTTCTGTTGCTGTTGCTGTTGCTGCTGGTGATGTTGTTGTTGCTGCTGCTGCTGCTGCTGAACCTTCTGGCTCGACTGATCTACTATAAGTTTACTATCACAGGCACTTTTGTCAGTTGATGCGGCGTACATGTTGTGTAAGTCCGGGTAGTGGTTGAGCTGCTGTTGCAACGTCATAGTCTTTGATCTTTCCCTATCCCTATCCCTTTCCCTATCCCTTTCGTCCTGTCCGTTGTATGAAGCCTCCCTTTCCCTGCTGCTTCCGTCTATCCTTGAGTCCCTGGTCTCTTCGTCCCTGCTACCGGCCCTGGATATGGACGATGGAGTGGGTGGCGATGTGAGTCTGTCGCTACCGTCATCCGTCCTCCCTCGTTC
Source organism: Euura saliciscinereae (assembly GCA_018420115.1). NCBI lineage: Eukaryota > Metazoa > Arthropoda > Insecta > Hymenoptera > Tenthredinidae > Euura > Euura saliciscinereae. The sequence continues at coordinate 8,540 of JAFFZH010015099.1, read as the reverse complement.
CGAAGGTGACGGACTGAGGTCAACGGTGGGAACACGCTCCGGTCTTTCGGGGAGGACCCGACTCTGTCCCCGGTAATTTTCATCCTCGCTGCTGTCGTGTGGGATCCTGGGCAAGGGGGTCCTCCTTGAGTTCCTGCAGAGCTGATCTATCAGCGCTTTGTTACTCATGGCTTCTGGGTGGTGGGCCTGCTGTTGGCTTCTTTCCCTGGCCTCAGCCAGAGCCCTCGCATCTCTTGGGAGTCCAGTCTCGAGGCTGGACCTGATGAGGTTGTCCAAAAAACTTCCGTTCGTTCCCGTTCCATCGTACAAGCTCTCCGCCATCTCTCGGGTGCTCTTTCCTAGCCCCGGACCACCCGGTCTAGGATTTGAGGTACTGGCTGAGTCGATGCCCTCGCGTTCCCTCTGCTGTTGTTGGTGCTGCTGATGAGCTATCACGTTCCGCTGCTGTTCCTGAAGGCCACGCATCCTCTGCGTCGCAAAATATTGTTCCGGCAACATCGTCGGGACGTTTGGTCCACCGGCTATGAACGGGGACGGCATGAATGGCGTTGGACTCCAGAAGTTGAAGGGATGTCCGTACGGCAGGTGAGGCATGCCTTCCATAAACTGGGGCATCTTCATACCGTTCGGACCGGGTATTGGCCCCGGTGGAGTGAATGTCTTCTGGGGTTTGAGCTGTGGCTTTTTGTCCTGACTGACCTGGCGCAGGGCAGCAGCTGCCGCCGCCGCCTCCTTTGCCTTCTCGTCCTGCGGTTTCTGGTCCCGTTTCCTCGGCCTCATCAAATGTCTTTCCTTGACTTTGTACTCCAACGTCGAATGCGGTACTCCGTAGTAGCTCCCAGCCCTGTGTACGCTCATTTCCCCCCGTTGCACAGCGCGGACGGCCTCCACGAGACTGTCCCTGTCGTAGTTCCTGTACTTCCCTCTCTTCGGTCTTGTGCCCTTGCCCCCGGTACCCGGCTTGGGCTTGTTGTCCTGGAGTGTTTTGGGCTGTTGAGACTGTTGGGGCGGCTGTGGCGGGGTGTATCTTCCCCTCTTGAACGGATTAGACTCTGCCATCATTTGGGACTGTGATATCTGACCGCCCTGTGGCATTCCCTCTTGGAACTTGACGCTTATACTCTTCGCGATAACGTCGCGGAAGTTTACCGGTACTTTGCCGGCAAGTGAATTCGTGGGACTACTCGTACCGGAAAACGCGGGGCTCGCTCTCTCAATAAGACCCGGACTACCGGCCGCGCTTGTCGCGGCTACGAAACTCTGGGCGAACGCGGCTGATGATGGTTCACCGTTTTTACTTGATCCTGGAGTATTAGCGGGCTTGTAGGACGGAATTTTGAGAATCGCTCTACCCTGAGCACTGTCGCTAGCCTCATCCTCTATACTTGGATTGAAGTCGTCGTTCGTTATCGGATCTCGTTGGAGGTGTTCACCGTTCATGTCTTTGCTAAGCCGCTTGTCTTCGCTCATCAAACGTCTCATTACCTCCGGGATACGATACTCCTGAGTTTCCATTCCTAAAATCATTAACGACGACACAGGGTTAGTCTAGTCTGTTAGCCGACGGAAATTAACATTCGACCGAAATTGAAGAATGAAACTCGAAATCAGGGAGGATCGAGTATTTGCAATAGCAGCCTGTCAACTCCACAGCTAGTTAATTGATACAGAATAATTCAAAGTTTCAGAGCACAAACTGCAAGTTCTCTGTAAGACTTCGGGAATCGATAGAAGCCCGACCTATTCGCTCGGCGAACTATGTGCAGTTGAATTTCGCCTCTTTGAAAATAACCCTCGATGTATCTCGTCGAATAAATGAAAAATATTGATACAAAAATTGTTAGAGTGAAATAAGCTCATTGGACTATTATAGACTCGACATCGAGCGATGAGAAAGTAAAAATAATACCAAACAAACCTTTGAAAGGTCTCGCGTTGGCCAGAATCCTTTGAATGTAAGGTGTAATTGCCTGTTGTTCGAAGCCTGGCCATTCGGCTTCGGTCTCAGTTCCTCGTTGAAGTAATGCCCTTAGAGAATTTTCACCACCCCCCTCCAAGGCCGAAAACCGTACGAGATCCTCGAAAGAAAGCAGTGGCTTGAGCAGAGCTTTTTCAACTTCCTTTTCTTCCTCCGCTCCGGAAAGCTCTTTGTCGTCTCCCTGTTTGGACGGTAAACGAGAACGTTGACAAAAGATAAACTAAGGCCGTCACAGGGTGGTGTACGTATCGTAAGTGTAATCGCGGATCGCTAATCACCATAGCAGAAAAGAATAGATTCATAGAGGTGCAAGTCAAAAATACGCGATTTCATATATCATCACCGACTGGTCAATTAAATTACCAGGAAAGGTGTGAAAAGTGATTTCCTAACGTTGGTCACAAAGAGTCTTACATTTGTCATTGGAATTGTTTTAGCCCAGGTTACTACAGTCCATAAAAAAAAATTTACCCTTCCGAAACATTTACAGTTTTTATCACGATTCCATGAATCGAATTTTTCCAATTCCTTCATTTTCATTTATCCACAATTTTTTTTTTTTACATTGTCAAGTTGAATAATCATAATAACCGTTAATTTGAGAATAAATTTTTCACTGATTTCTCAATGACGTGATTTATAATATTCTTTCTTTCCCGCCAATCTTTTTCAAATCGTACTAGGTATCTGCGAAAATGCGATAGACGAGGATATGGAAAATTGATTACTGTATCGCGTGCTGACGTTGAACGGAAAAAAAATATCACACAAAAAAACTGCAAATAACAAATGTGACGCGAATATTTCAACCGCACGTTTCGATTTGATAAGCTGGTTGATTTATTATTCCAACGAATGTATATAGTATTTCTAGCTTAAAAGCACAATTCGAGCTTTTTTTGAGAAGCGGTAACCTTTGATATTAAAAAAAAAGAATGATAATAACATCAATCAAGCGTGATAGCAATCGTACGTAATGGAAAAATTTGTTTGCTTTGATCCATAAAGTTATCTAGCTTTTTTCGTAGTTTCTGGTTGTTCGGGATTCTGCACTTCCTAATTGACCCAACGATTAACACACAGATGGCAAAATATTTTTTTTCGGTTTTCTAGCGGTCTATATGTATATTAATAACTTTTCACAATGTAATCTCGTCCAGTTTATGACCTCTAGTTAGGGAATAAAGCATTGCATAAAGAGCAACTTATGTTGAGAAATTGGATTGGTTCGTGGACGGCTTCCGAATACGTGTGTCTTGGTTGACCTCTCTACTGGTTAAAAGTTTGTTATTTTTTTCTGTTTCTTTTTGTTAGAAATTCGAGTGCAAGAATAATTATGTAAGACTCCGTTACCTTCTGTTATGAGAATAAGAATGCAAAGAAAAATTAAGCTCAACATTTGACCTTCTTTCTCGCAATATGAGCAACCAATGATAATATAGTAATTTTATATATTCTAGTGCGATTTCGGATTCAATTGGATCAGGTTATCGAGTTTGGTCAAATGGAGGGAAATCGGATAGGTACATTACTTGATTTTGCAACAAACATTCGTCCGATCACGATCGCATGCAGACAAGCCAGAAATAAAATTCATATAAGATAAGATTGATAATCGCGTGGAAGAGAAGAAAATTCAAATCTAAGTTATGTTCATGCTCTTGTTACGACCATGCACTTAAATAAATATATTCACGAAGCTGAGTTTTTGTAAAATTCGTTGACCTCTTTTCCATTTGAAAAAACAATGGAAAAAAAAACAGAAGCGATGAAGATCATTCAATGATATCAAAACCAACTGCGTAGTTGAAAATATGGTACATTAAGATACACAGTCGCGTCATCGGTGACCCTAGCATTAGTAACAAGCATCAGTGTATAATAAGATACTACAAGTAAAGGAAGAAGTCGATAAATACTATGTGCACGGTGTGTCATGGTCAGTATTGGATGAAATTCATGCAATAAGCTGATCTACCTACGAATTTTGACAAGTATAATAATGTGTAATGAAGATTAGACCTTGGAAAACGTGATAAAAATTAGAGCGTCACGATTATAACAGGGATAGCAATTATAGACGTCAAATCGAACGGTCGATTTCCCTGACCCCTTTTGATCTGTTTGCCCTTTTACACAGTGAAAGAAAAAACCTGAAAAAAATCACAGTTCATCCTTTCAACATGTAGTTTGACTGTGCAACAGGACAAGCAGATCGAAAGGGGTCAGGAAAAAAATCTCGTTTTTAGGTCCATTTGACGCGGAATCCCCAAGATATAAATAAATACGAAATGGTTCGTTATTGAGACAACATAGCAGATATTGTAAATAAAAGAGAAAAAGATTGAGGTTAGTTTTGAGCATATGCATATTAATTTTACAGTCATAAATGATGAAACTACGACGACCCAGATGAGTCGATACTTTTTAATAAGCTAGAATTTGAAAGAGAAAAAAATATACCGTGAACAAAATAATGAATCGATTAAATTTTGTTGATGTAACAATAAAATCGATGAATGTGCTTGTGTGATAGATTGTAATTGAATTTCATGATTTCTACGATCATTTAACGATTTTTTACCATTTATTTATCTCTTGTATTCATTCTTTTCTTTTTTGTATATGTCCCAAAACTTACCTCTTTATCTTCATAGACGTCGAGTCAGCTAGTGTTAAACTACAGAAGTGGTGAAGAACAATGAAGCGATTTTTTTTAGAATAAAGTTTAAATATAATAGCCTGCATGCAAGAGTTATACGCAGGATACTAGCTACGTAGCTGTCACGGCAATTGTGAAGTATCATTATTAATGAAAATAAATTCGAAATGAATTTCGATAGTTTCAAAATGTCAAAATATCTCTCTCAATCCTCTCCAAAGAACGTATCACATCAATCATCGAACCTTATCTACAAACGATTTTTTTTTTTCACCCCGAAGCAATGATTTTCAGTCTTCTTTTCATGCCATTGCGCGATTTTTACTTCGCTTCCAACATTGTGACATCGAATTTTCGAGAACTTTTCTTTGTTTCAGTAAAGAAATTTGAACTGTCAGAATCGACTATGGATGTGAAAAAACAAGATGATCACACGTTGTTTTCCCCATCCCTGAAAATATCGCAATCTAAGATTACTTAAAAAAAAAAAAACCATTGGTTCGAACATAAAATGTGTATAACAAAGTTGCAATCGGGGGTGAAAAAAAAGCCTCGCTGTAAAAAGTACTATATGCGTGTTCTACGTGAATTCTTATAGAGGAGAGAACGTATAGATTGAAACACGGAGAAAATAGTTCAGTTATGGGTAAACCCTCCATAGTCACACGGGGTCAATTTAACCCATACGTCAACTTTAGGCTTAATTATCTCGAATATTTCCCAGTATGAATGGGACTGCTTCTGGCTGGAAGCATTTCCAATGCTAATATAGTCTATTCTCCAAAATCGATCATCTTCATATATCAGAATAAATACCTTTTGTGGAACGCGTGATATCGTACTATTTTTTTCTTCTAAAAGTAGCATTTTTCAGGAGCATAACGTCCAAATTTGGCTTCAAAATATTGAAAATTGACAAAGTTATGATTTTTTTAAACGAAAAAGCGTCTTTTTCGCACTATTACCTCTTCATGATTTTTTTCACTAAGTTGCAAATTTTTTTTCGACAAATAAATTTCCTGTCCATAATTTAGAAAGTTTGAAGCATGTTCTGTAATTTTTCTAAATACTTTGGAGTTCTAGTTTTATCAAAATCGCTTTTTGAGAAACTGACTGGGTCAAATTGATCATGTGTGACTACGGTGATATTATTTGGTAGTGTGACTACGGAGGGTTAAAATGGTAATTGATAGTATTTCCGGCATAGCACCTGTAACCAGAATTATTACGTGAAATACTAGAAAATATAGTCATCGTTATTGCCAATTATACAAAATAGCTATGGAGCTGATGAATACTGTAAATGTGCAACATGGCAACGATTACCATGTGCTTACAGCGATCCGCACAATTATGCAAAATCTGATGATAAATTTCGTCAATTTTTGCCAACATAGTTTTCATCTCTGTTACATGGATATGAGAATTATGTTACATGCTGATGACTATCATCCTAAGTAACACAAAGATGGGCTTGGATTTTTTTTTTTTTTTTTTTTTTTTACAAATCTTGGATTTGTTCCAGCTGATTGTGAGATTATGAGTACCAAAGTGACGAACCGCTACAATGTTTATTGGATGGAAACATGGTGAACGTGACAATGTTATTTTCTCCGTGTAATGAATGCGAAATTGAAAGAAAAAAAAGAAAAACTTTTTCAAAGGCAAACGAACGAAAATGCAAGGCACTAAATTATCTACAGAGTAATAATTCTTTTCGGTTTCAAAATTGCCGTGGTGAGGTATGTTTTGGGGAAGCATCTTTCGTTCTTCCTAACCAAAACCACACTTAGTAGTAAATATATATATAAGATTGGGTTACAAAAAAAAAAAAAATACTGTTTCAATTTCTCCGTAAAATCGTGATAAATTTTCTCTCGAAACGGAAAAGATCGCGTGTTTGCGGATTGATTCAATTGTTTAAATTCAACGATTCACACAGGTTTCATAATCAATCTTTTTAAATTTCTTGAAAATTCGTTTCGGAAATCCTAGTCGTCCCCAAAACCTACCTCGTCCGCTTGTGGTGACGGAGTGGCAGTCAGGCAGACGGACGTGGAGACGGATGCGGAGACGATTGGAGACGCATTGGGTGTAGAAGGCACAACACTGGTCTCATGCTGGTGGTGATGGGGATGTGAAAGCGAGATCAGGGACGTTTCTCGCTCGCGTTCCATTGCTAACTTGTAGACCTTGTTTCTAAGGGTGCTTCGAGGTATTCCATATATCACTGCGGCCCTCCTGGTACCCAACTTTCCGCTTTGGATGTCCCGCAATGCGGCCTGCAGCTCTTCTTCCGTGTAAGTTCTTCGGCCGCCACCGGCCCCGACTACACCGTGAACACCTCCCACGCTTCCGGGTCCCGTCATACGCGGCTTTGCCCGGTAACACGAACTGCTGAAACACATTTTTCCGTTTTTTTGTTTTGTTTTGTTTTGTTTTGTTAGAACAGTGCCAAAAAGCATTGTTTCGAAGTCTCCTTTCGTATTCATCGTTATCAAGAAAACTTTGCGAAGACTTTCCCGTTATAATATTTCCACGATTTTCAACGCAACATTACTTTTACTCAAAATGTATGGGTTTTTATTTGTTTTGAAGTTTTTGCTTATCAATTTTTCATGTATTGAAGAAAACAAACTTTTTTCCGAACCCAAATTTCATTTGAAACTAAAAATGTCGTTGTTGAGAAAGTGTTGGAAAGGAAACACTACTTGCACAAATACTTTGACTGATTCACTCAATTCCCTGAAGAGATAATGAGAAACGATATCCTGGATTATCCGTGTATTTCGCCCATACATTTAACAAATTTTCGATTCTAACCAGTCCAGAAAGGACCTCTCCCAATGTACCAAATACAACGAATTCCTTATCTGCGCTCTAGGCTGATTAAATAGTTTTCATTCTACCCCAATAATAATAACAATTCTAATCTTTCTGTTATTTTTATGCCAAAACCACTTTTTGAACGTGTCGAACCTGATTGCTGAAATGATCCCGAATCAGAAAAATACATAATGCCTGATTCCATGAACCCGGTATTCAAAATCTCACCTAATTCAATTTTAGAGCTGCAGTTGATAGACACAACTTTGTGAACCAATCTCTCTGAACATTGACACAAGACAATAATTAGGCGACTGGGTACCCTGTACAAAGTCGGTACAGTGGGTATGGGTCTTAGGTCCAACTGACCGATATGTAGGTCAGTAGTAGCTGCAGTGATCAAGTTTACTCGCACCACATAACGCAGCACAGTTGTCATATCTTGTCGTAGAACTTCCTGCACCAGGCGATATATAATCAGTCGCAAACCGAGTAACGATTTGATTGATTGATTTGCGAACTCGAAATCGTCAAACTTCTGCGATCTCAAACAAGAAAAAAAAAAAAAAAAAAAAAAAACACCCGAAATAACTGACGACGATGACGATAAGCGTGAATGTCGCGCGTCCCTTCGCTCACCCTAAACCCAACCTTACCGAACCGGAATCCCCACTAGTTAGTGAAGTCGTGGGTCGTTGACCTGCTCCACTCAGACAGAATCCGAGATAAAAGTGCATTTCGTACGCACTGGCGAACCGTCGTTTGCCGCACACATGAAGAACCTCCCCCCTTCTTTTTCGCTATATCGTTTTGTACAAGTGCAGTGTAATTATAATGAGACATTGATCGTGTCAGTGTTTGGTTAATGCGGTGAGCTTATCACCCGACAATAACGACGATGTCGACTACTACTATTTTTTGTCATTATTTATTTTCAAAACGTTTTCATTTGAGTAAATGAGTTGAGACGCTGAGACCTTACTTCGTCGCAAATGGATAAAGGAGGTGGAAGTGGTCACCTCATTACACAAAAGCCAGACACACAATCTCGCGATAGAACTTCCCCTCGGTGTT
>JAFFZH010015098.1:16843-33799 GCA_018420115.1 Euura saliciscinereae | reverse complement strand
TCCTTCCTTCCCTCATCCGTCGTCGCAGCGCCCTTCGGTCATGCGGTGTAGTTAAGTGCAGCGTGTTGTGTGCCACTCGATGTACATTGCGAAGGCCCTAAGATTCTCATCTTTCGCTCTCGAGCTGACTGTGTGTGTATCGAGAATTGTACCAAGTTAGACGAAATTCAAGTCGTGCGGGGATTTTAGAGCAATTCTTGTACGGAATTGTCTCGGTGAATCCGAATCCGCTATTGTAAACATTCTATCGTGTAACGTTTTCGAGAAAATCATATATATATAGCCTATTTTGTGCTATTTTCGTCTAAAATGTGCTCCGATTATTTTCTTTCATAACATTATGTAATTATATTGAAATTTCCGCACTCGCCAGTCGATTCGTTAAATACTTTTTCCAATTGATTGGCTCAGAAGTTTAGCTTGAGTAAAAAAAAAAAATTGGTTATAGGGTTTAAAAAAAGAAAAAAAAAAGAAGAAGTAAAGTTTGAACGAAATCACTTGACGTGGCGATCAGCCCTCGTCCCGTTCGTCTTTATCTATCGATAAGACGCGCTCGATAAAGTACGAAACGAGGTGATCGTCGGCTAGCACTTTACGAGCTCCATCCTCCTCCCAAGCAAGACTACGGCGTGGTAGTAAAACTCCTGCAAAACTGTTCGTCGCTCACTTTGTTGGTTGGACCGAAGAGTTAAGACTGAAGACTTTGAAAGAAGTAGGGGGGGCGTAACACCGCCCGCGCAATCAATCACTTTCAAATTAACACTTTATTTAATCGCCTATCAAACGCTCTGCCTCGAACCGATTTATAACCGGCCCTGGATTAATCATCGATAAGCAACCTCCGATCGAATAAAAGGCACTTTCAATTAAACTCGAGATACCAGAACCGCGATTACATCCTCTCATCGTTAGAGATTTATTTCGACCTTGTTCGGAGCTGCAGAGATCGGAAAGAAATCGATTTTCTCAAGAAGATCGTTTCTATGCTCTGAAAACGCGGCCTAAAGTCACGAGGTGGCGCCACTGGCCCTCCGCCATTACGTTGTGACCTGTTTTCGACGCTTTCTGATCGACCAGATCCTCCAAACTGGTCGAAATGATCGATTTTCCCCTGATTCACTGACGGAGAAACTAGGAAAACTCGATTTTCCCACAAAGATCGTTTCCACGCTCTGAAAACACGGCCCAAAGTCGCGAGGTGGAGTCGATTCGAATCAAACTGGGTCTCGAATACCGTAGGAACGCGTGAGGCGGAAATTTATCCGTCCTACTGGTGGACATGGGGTTGTTTTCTTTTGTTTTATGGAATGTTTGCGGTAAACTCGTTCAAGTGGTCCGCGCTTTCCTCTCCTCACAGTCGATGGAGACCTGGTCGACCGACTAACTCGGTCGATATCTACAGGCTTCAATCTACTCTATACCTTATATACGCCAGGCTGCTCCAGGCCCTTGCGATAATCCGATGTGTGTACAAGCCGGAGGTAGATCGAGTTTAGATAGGTTCACCACCTCTGGAGAAACCTGATCTACTTCTGGGCGTGACGCAATCGGGTGACTATGGGTTTACATAACGGACTATTGTTTGGTGTGGCGAGTGCGAAAAAAAAAACAAGTTTTTAACAGATTTCAAACAATACTGAAAAAAATCTGGGCTGGTCGATTCAAAATGGCGGACTAATAGGTCCACAAAAAATTTTCAATCTACAAATTCAAAACAAGGGTTGAAATGTACAGAAAAAATATTTTGAGGTTAGACTGAATTAGATCGAAAATTGTTACTGAATCCGAACTTTTACGAAAATTGTATGATTTTGATGCGCGAAAAAAAGCCCTAGGGTGAAAAGTAGATAATTTTCGACCCACGCATGCGCGGACTTTTTTTTTTCTCATTTGAACCGCGGTTGGAAACGTTGATTGTTTGTTTTTTCGTGCTTTTATCGTCCACGACGACGTGTGAATCGCTGCTAAACTCGCCTTATCGAAAAATCTATATTCACATAATCGAAAATCTTAACAAGAAAAGTTTGGTGGCAAAAAAAAAAAATAAAAAGAAAATGAAAATAATTCCAGATTCTGGTCTCGAAGTTTTGAGGGGTAGAAAAATAGGGAGAAATACAACGAAAAAAAAGAGAGAAACCGAGTTATTTAAAAGTCTAGAATAAGGCATGAAGTAAAGAATAAAAAAGTATAGAAGCTTACCTACGTATACCCCTTCGTTCGGTTGCGATTATAATTGCTAAAGTTGAGATTTAATTGCACAGCTTCTCGTTCTTGATATAAGTTTCAACTTATTTCAGGAGCCAATTTGTTATGTGATTATAGACTATTGGAAATGTTAAGAAAAATGTTCCTAACCTCGAAATATAAATTGCGAGAGCATAAAAAAATTGATTGCAAATTCATAAAGAAGAAGAAGAGGCTCGACAATTTGTATCAGGATCGCAAGAATTTATCAGTTTAGTAAATCTGTCATAAAATCACAAAAAAATTTAGTACGTTGTGTGTACAAGTTTCGGTTGATGAACCTTCAACGACTCATTAGATTATTCCAAGGCTGGCACCCCGCCGCAAAAGGCTCACGGGTTTACCCCCGGTTATCAAACTCCGAAATGCAGTAAAGGCTTAGGCTCCTGGGTGCGGATGGTTGAGTCGAGGGTAGAAGGTGGGGGTGGTGGCGTAATTAACTAAAACCGATCAGATTCTATACCCTATACTACATGCCAGACTGCATGAGACTTTGCCTTGAGGTACAGAGGCACAGAGGCACGGAGGCACACAGACCGTGTACTCTGCAGTCTCTTGAGAAGCTTTTGATGGTACAATTTCGAGTCACTGAAACTGACAAACGCATTAACAGGTTGACTCTCATAGCAAAAAGACGTGAGATTAGTTTTTCTGCAAAGAAATTGTCTTTCATTCCGTTAATTTAGGATAAATAAGCACATTAAAGAAGGACAAAATTCTTGATTCCGTATGAAGTAAGAATCAATATAAATTTTTTGCCACGAGATTTCGGTGTCACGTAGACGTTGCGAATTAATTATTCATACAGACATATCACAGCGGATGGGGAGACAGATGTATTTTCGATACAGTGACAGAGTGCAAGAGGGGTGAAAATGTAACGAGCGATAAATGGTCAGAGGGTGGTGCGGTTCAGGTGGCCCGAGCCCCTTGGCAGGCATCAGAAAACGATTTGTATCGTTAAACATCTGCAGCACGGTGATATTCGAGGTCTGGAAAGCCGCGAGGATCAACCCTTTTTTTTTTTACTCTTTATCCTCTGACATTGAAGGCTCTGAAGAACGATGGAGTATAAAAATACTGCACGTATACAGTATAAATAAAATGAATGAAACGAATCCGTCAAGTTATTTGCGAAAGCCTCCCCCACACGATGCCGGAGCAATCAAAGGTAGAGTGAGGAGGGAGCGGGGAGGGGGGAGAGAAGAGGTCCTCGTCCTCTTCGCTCTTTGCTTTTTTTATTTTTAATTAGCGGTATACTCTGATCCGGCGAGCACTTTCCATATTTTCTTTTCCATCTTCCCTTTCAGAAATGGAGAAAAAACTTTGTACAGTGGAAACTGAAGCGTAACTAATCCAGGTTCCTTCGACGAAATGACAGTCGAGTGATCACCTCATTCTCTTCTTCACTTTTTAAAAATATCACCTACAAAATATGTCCAAATTATAAAATCCCTGAAAGCTTTTTCAGATTAATAACAAACGGTTCTATGAGAGGATCTAGATGATTTCGCACTCAGGAAAACCTCAGCAATCATGTAAAGGATTTTTTTTTTATACTGCAATTCTGGATCGAGCTGAATATTGCAGCCATAGCTGAACATGATTAGGAAGTACAGATTTCTGTGTATAATTTTTATACAAGCTCGAAAAGCGTTCTTTCTTCACATAATTTCACAAGAATTTGATTCCATGGCTTCGTTCTCTGATTTCAATTGAATTCCAAATTCACTTTTGGCTGCTGGCTTCAGTTTCATCCGTTAATTTTTACACATTTGTAAAATCTTATTTAAATTTACGAAAATATCGTGATTTTTTTAACCATTTTTGGAATATAATCATGCGGATAATCGTAATTTAAACCGTATCGTCTCGTATAATAGAATCAGAGTTCTCTTAGATTTCTTATCGGTGCATCAGGTTATAGAAAACGTTGTAAAACCGTTGGTTACACGATGAACGAACTCCCACGATCAAGATTCGAGCAGTTTATACGGCATCATCAAAGAGCTCGACTTAATATCGTAGCTACATGCTCATACTGACCAGAGCAAACAGACCAACCACATCCATCGCTGTATACGCATCTACATCTGAATGCTGGTGACGGAGCCTGTAGGCAAAGGGAGTAAATGCCGAAGAACTGAGTAAACAAACAAGCCCGGCTATCTACCTCCATCTTTTATTTAGTCATTAACCATACCTTCATCATTTTGTTGGTGTTTTTTTTTTTTGTTTTTTTTTTTTTTTTTACTCCCTGGACTACCTACTGCCAACAAACCCACATCCGCACAGTCGAATAGCCTTAAAGTAAACAGTTTTCTATGAACTCTCGCGGTTCATGTTGTGAAAGGTTGGAAAAAAAAATTGCTATAAACAAACGAAAGACGAGAGAAGAAAAAGGAGGAGGAGAAGGAACGTCAAAAGCGCAATTCTTTTCGTTTACGTTTTATACCTTTATATTTAGTATATATATATGTATAAAAAATGAATAAGGTGGCAGCTTTAATGACAGAAGTCTGATGATACAAAAAGAGAGAAATTATGAAAAAATAAAATTGCGTTGATATTCGTCACGGTTGGTTCATATTATTTATTATTCTATATTTTGTGTCCCACCCATGATGCGGCTCTCGGCAACAATAGTCAATGGAAACGCTGTGTGTATGGTACTACGTCTGTCTGTCTGTCTGTCTGGATCGCGAAGCTCTCTGAAATTACTTTCAATGCTATGGACACATAATAGTTGAATGATACTGACAAAAGGTGAGGGACGGAGGCGGATACGTCGGCAGCATTGGTAGAGCTAGCTATACGTGGTATAGTATAGTATACCACCTTTTGCCTCATTCGTATCAACGCGTTTGTGCCCATAGCTGCACTAGAGAAAAAAGCCCTTTCAATAAAAACTCACCCCGGACTATCCACGCCACACAAGGGAACGAATTAACAAGGTGTTTTCTTAACGGGAGGATGAAAAAAAAATTCATTTTCATTTTCATTATGTTGAGTAAAATAATTTCCTAGGAGCAATTAGGAGGTTATTATTCGTGGACACCCCCCATTGCGTGAATCACAAATTAGATCCTACTTCTTGAAGACCAGGTGTCGAATAATAGTTTCTCTTTTGTTTCGTCTGAAATCGAAATTGATTGTATTATATGACAAAAACGAGCGGGTTTGGACTGATTACGAGCCAGCTATTTTGAATTTTGAAAATCTGACCTCAGATTCTTGATCAGCGGTTCAAAAAACCTCAGAGTACCAATTTTCACTTAGCACATCGAATGCGTCGAATCAAAATCTTGCGAAACTGACGTCATCTTCGTGATAAGCGATCCAAAAATCCATGTGGTACCAAATTTCCTTCGAATCGGTTCATCCGTTCTCAAGATATCGTCAATTTTGTTATTTAAGAGCATGCTACAGTCATTTTTTACTCTTCTTTACCGACCGTACCCGGTTTTCACTTGTTTTCACTGATAGCAAAGCCTACGCAATTCTAGATGGAATTCCGAAGATGTATATCGGAAAACTTCTTTGTTTCATGCAACAATGAAGATGTATTCTTGAAAACTGCACAAAATGGTAATTGTCGATGTCAAGCGGTGGTCGCGGCCATGATGAACGAGCGAAACTCACAATCACCGCTTGACATCGACAATTACCATTTTGTGCAGTTTTCAAGAATACGTCTTCATTGCTGCATGAAACAAAGAAGTTTTCCGATAGGGTTTGCTATCAGTGAAAACAAGTGAAAACCGAGAACGGTCGGTAAAGAAGAGTAAAAAATGACTGTAGCATGCTCTTAAGTAACTCGAAAAGTACATGTATAACTGCCTTTTTTATCTGAAAACCGAAAACCGGAAGTTGATAATAATAATTGAACACAATAAAATGAATTATTTGGAAAATATCGAAGAGTAGGTGCATCCTATCCCTTACGCAATGCGCGTAGGCGTAGGCAGGGGGTTCTGGATCGATTCCACTCGGTTATTTCGGGCTCGAAGGGGATGAATGCGGTCCCACTTTGACCCGACGCTCAATTTTCTTGGCGGCGGTTTTAGCGGTGGGTGGCCGCAGGCCGCAGGCCGCACGCCTCGAGGGCTCGACCGTGCCTCTAATGCACATCCTGGAATATGATCTGTGTTTCCCATACCTACTTGGAAGACGCCTCTGTTGGTCTTCGGTTACAAAGTAGACTCGATCCTCTCCGCCCTGACCGTATCTCTTATTTTCACCCCACGGGGGGTTCCACCTCGTATTCGACGAGCATCGATCATCGTCGGGGATTACGCGACGTCCTCGCAGACCCAGGGGGCGACGGGACCGCAGGCAAATTAGTCTTCTCGTTCGATATTGCGGAAGTAAGAGCCTCGGAATTGTTCAGACCGTTCCGAGCTTGAGTAGACTTGAGTTTGTGTGACGTAATCTTTGCTCGAGTTAGCGTGCAGTTTACGAGGTTATTGCAGTCGCGTTATGGAAACACAACGGAATATGTATATGTGTGTATCTGCACGGAGTGAAATGGAATTTCATTTAAATCCACTTCAACGGTCTCTGAGGATTTTCGCTTACCCGGATACCGAGAGTACGAGCATATATATCTGTATACAGACGTTTATGAAAATATGGAAGAGACGCGAAGGATATGAAATCACAGATTGAGAATACGAGATGATCGCACAGTCGCATTTTCGAATAGTAGATTTCTGTCGCAAGTGCTACAAGTTGAGGGCGAGTGCTCATGCGCACTTCGAACTGCGCATCAAAGTTGCGGAATAACGACTTTATACCGCAACTTTTAACTCAGCGGTATAAAGTGCCACTTGCCGGCGTCAAAAAGTGATTTTTTGATGCCTGTACCGTAAAAAAAATTTTGGGTCTCAAAGTAACAGGAAAATAGAAAAAAGAAATCCTAGAAGATTGCAATCAGGACATAAAGACTACGTGAGATTTCGAGAGATTGCAAAAGATTAAAACACTTCTGATCAAAGACTAGACTAACCATTGGATGCCAATTTTTATCCAAATCGGATGATTTTGTAGGGGGGTTAGGTTTTGAGGAAAAAGTGCTTACGGTACTTTTCACTCTATCGGAACCTAGGGGTTAAAAAGTGGATTAAGAAGAGAAAAATTCAGGGTATAGGTACGCCACTGTATGCAAATTAGCCGCGTCGCCGGGGGATACAATTTCGTGTGTTCTCCGCTAATAGAGATC
The DNA here is from genome assembly GCA_018420115.1 of Euura saliciscinereae. Taxonomy (NCBI): domain Eukaryota; kingdom Metazoa; phylum Arthropoda; class Insecta; order Hymenoptera; family Tenthredinidae; genus Euura; species Euura saliciscinereae. The sequence continues at coordinate 26,334 of JAFFZH010015098.1, read as the reverse complement.
GCGTTCACGAGGAGGAGTAAATTTGTGGTTGGGAGGGGTGGGCAGTCGTAAAAGTGCTGATAAGGGTGGCGCGCACTAGATTCGTAACGGTGGAGCGGATTAAATGAGGTTATAATGTATCAACTCACCGTAGCGTCGACGCCACCACCCCACCGAAAGTCTCTGCGTATCCTATACCTAACCTATACTCGCGATCTTCACATTTCTATGGTAATCGTGTTCCCCGGATTTTAACGTTATTAAATCAACCCCTTATTACACCCAACAACGACGGATATTGAAAACGCTGCCTCGTATCTATGCCAGAAATTGGCAAAAATGATAATTCCAGGGACACATTTTGGTCATATATTATCAATTGTTTTGGAACTCGCAAATATTGTTTGATAGAATTGATAATATTGTTTTCAATTACTATTGGTGGAGCATACAAATTTTTATGATTCAATAATAATATTTACAGCATCAATAATTGGTAATATGCCGAAAATCTGTAAATTGAATTATCCAATTCAAAATTATATGGTGAATGATGAATTTCATAGGTCAGATCTCCCATTTTCACAAAATTAATCAATGAGGTAGAAGTATATATCTTCAATTTTTCAAAAAATGTCACTCACTAGAAAGAGAATCATTAATTGTTCTAAAAATGGTCAATTGGTAAAGAATAAGTAATGAAATTAGTAATGTAGAAGTCTCATTTGCTAATTATTCAAGAAATAAGTAATGACAAAGTCTAAATTGCTATAGTTCAAAAAATCAAATCGCGACCGACGATGAAGAAGACGAAACTATAAGTCACAGGTAAATTCGTTTCGCCGTTCCTTTCGGCTGTGACTGCGTTGATGAAGTCAAGTTCGGCAGTTCTACGTCGATTCAACGCACGTAGGTTCCGGAGGAACTGTAATTTTTGATTTTTTAAATTCCGCGATTTGTTTCCTGAGTTCTTCCGACTCATTAAGAACTGCTTCCTAAACCGGAGTTTCGTATTCTAACGCGTCCGCGTTTTGAAATATTTCTAAGTTTTATAAGAGATTGAGAACTGAATCGCTTGCAGACGGTCAAGAGAAATACTAAGTCAAACTTGCTGGTAATGATTGAAGTGAAGGAAAAACCCTTCGAGGATGTGTATATGCATGCGTAGGGTCTGCCCCTTCCACCTAGGCAAGGGGCATATGTTGCCCACAAGCCTACGTGATTTATTCTTATCTAGCTGATTTTTTTGGAAAAATGTCAACTCTTGACTGGCCGCGACCCGTTTTTTTCTAATGCTCATTCATACCAGGATGCGGTCTTAGCCGCCCAGTGGATCGATGGGAGGCGTAGCCCTGCATCCGTTGATACGGTTACACATTCAGTTGCTCAATCCTAGAACTATTATAATAGAATCTAATAATTAATAATATAATCTAATCCATATTCAAAGCGATGTCGTTATAAATTGGTAGTTGTAAGGGTTTTATACCTGGGACCACGTCTGGTCCCGAGGATATAACAGTACCACTTATCACTTCCTAGCGTTTACGACGGTCAGGTTGTACATACCTGAAAATAAAATAGGTACATCATGAAACTATTATACTTTGTCAATATTTGACGCATGTCTTAGTAGCTATGACTCAAATATCTTCATTGAGTGACATTGTTTTCAACTTACCGATGGACTACCGATCAACAACATCCTTCGCAATTTCTGCCAGTCGGGCTTCGTTAATTAGCACGGCATCTGAAATTTAGGTAAAGAGGATTGCGATTAAGTCGTCAATCCGCGGTGCTCGACTCGCTTGAGCTAAATTCGAACAACAAGTGAATATCTGTCATTATTATCGAAAATATCTGTATCTTTAACTTACCTTGGCCTCTGGCAATCGCGACTTGCTGGCCGATTCCTGAAACAAAAATCAGGATATCATGACAATACTTGACGAATCGAGTGAAACCTGACATGTTGAAAATGGTTTGAACATTGCGTGTAGCATAAAATGTAGAGAATAAAATGGTTCCAAACAAAGAGCAGAACGTTATAAATTCGAACAACAAGTGATTATCTGTCATTATCGAAAATCTCTGTATCTTTAACTTACTTCTGTTTCTGGCAATCGCGACTTGCTGGGGGATTCCTGAAACAAAAATCAGGATATCGTGAAAATACTTGACGAATCGAGTGGAACCTGACATGTTGAAAATGGTTTGAACATTCCGTGTAGCATAAAATGTAGAGAATAAAATGGTTCCAAACAAAGAGCAGAACGTTATAAATTCGAACAACAAGTGAATATCTGTCATTATTATCGTAAATCTCTGTATCTTTAACTTACCGTTGAGTCTGACAAGCGTGGCTGGGTCGACTCCTGAAACAAAAATCAGGATATCATGACAATACTTGACGAATCGAGTGGAACTTGACATGTTGAAAATGGTTTGAACATTCCGTATCCAATCTTAACTCGAAAAGTCGCACTCATTGTTGACGTTTTATTCGCGCGCTGATTGGTCGGTTCGTTTCGAGACTCGAGGTCGCGTCGAGACATTTCTGGTCGTTTCCCGCGCGTCATTTTTAGTTTCGTTGACTCGCCTGTCATTGTTTTGGATGTCAGTGGCGATCAAGCAAAGCGAGGGTCAAAAGTGCATTCATTCGTGATTAAGGTTTGATTCTTCATCGAATACGGGAAATAAAGGTCGGTTTCGTATCATTATCAAGGCCTGAGACGTTAATTCGTAATCAGATTCTTCAGCACGGAAAAATTAACCCTGTGAAATTAGTAATTTTTCGATTTTTAGGTTCGAATTGAAAACGATTTCTGCATCGTCGTTCGTGGTTCGTGCGAATGACCTCCGTAAGTGGCCAGAGGAAGCCAACAAGCAAGTCGTAACAGAAAAATAGTAGGGCTGTGCAAATTGTCGATTTTTTAAATTATTCGTTGCGAATCAAATAGGAAAATTCAATTTCAAGATCGAATCGAATTATTCGAAATTTTGAATGATTCGAACTGTCCAAATTTCGAATAATTTGATCCTACTGAAGAATAATTCAAAGCTTCCAGGGAATGAGGATGTTCCGGGTAATTGCGACTTTTTAGAGAAAATCGTATATACTTTTGACAAATGATCCGAAGTTTTCAGGCTATTCGTACTTAATTGGAACTTCTGACATCGCCCAACTAAATACCTTACGATTCTTTCCGTCCTATATATATATATATATATTCATTCTAAGGAGGATCCAACCAGGAAACGTACTTCGCACTCAAACAACGACTACTACAATCCAGGCAGGAGACATAAATCATTTTCGGCCCAAATTCGAATTTCGCAAGAATCTTACACCGGCTCTTTCTCAACTTTTTCCTGGACGTGCACATCAATTTTTAAGGTATTATATTCATCAATGTGGGAGCCAGTCCATTTTCGAGAAAGATGAGGGAGATTTCTTGTTCACGTGAAGTTCGAATCTCATTGTTAGTCATTTTCGATAGGGTACATGAATACCTCTTGTCATATCCAAGCTACGTGGAAAGATCGATCATTCAATTCGGGAATTGATCTTTGTTAACAGATTTTCTTCCCATAATACATTTTCTCACCCCTAAAATCTTTGCTGAGAAAGATGGGTTTAAAAAAATAAAACCATAGATCTCTTGAGCAGTTTGGGTCTGACCGGAAACATTAAGATGCAAAAAGTTCGAAGACCTAAAAAGAAGGAAGGTTTTTGAGAAAATTAAAAATTGATGAACAACAATTAACTACATATTTTTTTTCATCAATTTTCAACTAAAGTAATTGTAATTTGTCCGAAAATTATTCTCCTCAAAATGGATTAACTCCTACATCATTCGACATAGGATCTTGAAAATTGGTGTGCGCGTTGAGAAAATACAAGCGTTTTTTAACCGACTTCAAAAAAGGAGGAGGTTCTCAATTCGGTTGTATTTTTTTTTATGTTTGTTACCTCAGAACTCCGTTATTTATAAACCGATTAGGAAAATTCTTCTTTTATTCGAAAGGGTATACTTTCAGAATGGTCCCATATAAATTTCATCAAAATCGGTTGAGTAGTTTGGTTTCGAAGTCGGTTTTTGTAAGATTCATTCGGATTCGAGCGAAATTGGCACTTATGAGACCAAAGCTGATTTTCATCTTTGCAATTGTTCGTGGTAGATCGTTGATGGAGCGCGGATATGTTTCTTGGTTCGAAACTACACGCACGAAATTTTTCAGATTTGTAGCAACGGCCCATAGGAAAAAAACTCAACTTAGTGAGTGAGCGTAGAACGTGTTCTCGATGCGAATAACAATAAAATGTTCTGAATTCGAACCGAATAATGCGCATCCTCGACTAACTCAAATCATTTCCTCGATTGTTTCAATCTTTGCAAGTGTCAAATTTTAGAAGGATCCAAATCTTCAAATAATTCGAAGAGTTCGAAAATTACGAATCGTTCGAATAGTGCGGATAGTTCGGAATGTTCGAGTTATTCGAAATCTCGAATTATTCAAAAATTCAAGTTATCTGAAATCTCTAACTATTCGAAAATTCGAGTTACTCAGAAAATCGAATTATTAGAAATCTTGAACTAAATATACGATTCAATTCGATTCGAATACTATATCTGCACAGCTCTAAAAATAGTCCATTTTAATGCTAAGGAAGACAACCCACGATACAAGTTATGAGACAATCTTCATCATTTCGAGAATCTCAGAATTCGAGAAATCTCCGCGCTTCGGATCGGCTAGCAGCATAAAATGTAGAGAACAAAATGGTTCCAAACAAAGAGCATAACGTTATAAATTCGAACAACAAGTGAATATCTGTCATTATCGAAAATCTCTGTATCTTTAACTTACTTCTGGTTCTGTCAGCCTCGGGTGAATCGAATCCTGAAACAAAATCAGGACATCGTGACAATACTTGACGAATCGAGTGGAACCTGACATGTTGAAAATGTTTTGAACATTCCGTGTAGCATAAAATGTAGAGAATAAAATGGTTCCAAACAAAGAGAATAACGTTAAAAAAACACATTTTATCTACATCGTGACGATCTTTTAACGATTCAAGGAATCTTACCACCTGCAGAACATACGTGCTACAAAATGTTGAGTGTGCTGTTAAATATCGCGTGTCTAATGGCATAAGGTCGTAAGCGCCATTTTGTTTTTTTTATTTTTCACGATTTTTCCAAATAGCTGTAAGAACCCGTAAAACGCAAAGATAAATTGAAAGAACGACCATTTAAAAAAATTCGATAGAAAAAATATTGGTTGTTAACAGCAGAAGGTCGTAAGCGCCATTTTGATTCTTTTATTTCTCACGATTTTTTTTAATAGCCGTAAAAACTCGTGAAACACAAACAAAAATCGAAATCGACGTCGTTTTGAAAAATTCGATAAAAGAAATCGCAGTTAAATGCAGGAGGTCGTATCCGCCCAACTTACGAGCTTTTGCACTTACATTTTTCGATCTCGTAATTTCATTTAATACGTTTCGAACGTTTTCAGAGCGATTGGCGTGAAAAAAAAATTTCACGACTTTATGCCATTATAAACAGCAAAACGTCGTATAATGGCGCTTACGTCCTTATGTGATTAGACACGCGACATTTCGTGACACAACACTTCAAAAGTTGATTGCTCTTGATATACATGAGTCCGATGAATGGTCGATCGTCCACCTCGGTACCATTTTACGGCATTAAATTTTACTTTCTGTGATACGAAAATGTAGGCATAACAAAATAAGTATGCTGTTAAATATTTCGAGACACAATACTTGAAAAATTTATTGCTTTCGATATACGTCCATGAGTTCCAGCTTGGCTGTTGGAATTGAAGTCAATAATTCAAATATTCTCAGTTTAAATATTGTATCCTTGTTGTATCGAGAATATTTTACTCCTTGATGCAAAAATATTTCTACGTTTATGTACAGAACAGGTTTTTTTCACCTGTTGATGATGTGTGTGAATAATTGCAATGCTGACGTGGAAGCTATCGAACCACTTCACTCTCAATTAGTTTTTTTTTACGTTATTCTCACTTATATGTATGTATTTTCTAGCGTACCCGATTGAAATAAGTATAAGTGAGGTTTCATTGTATTGCAAAATAGAACGTTCGAGCATGCTATTGGTCTGTAACTTACCGCTGGCAACACTCACGTACAGCAATGAGGCGACAAGAAGAAAGACGATCTTGTTCATGTTGAAGGTAGCCACTCACTTCGTTAGAAATAGGTTTCTGGTTAGAATTCGTCCGATCCGTCGTATTTATACACAGCAGAGAGACCCCCTACCACGTCGATAACTTAACGTAGGCGATGAACAAAACATTGGTAACGTATGTCGCGTGTCTAATGACATAAGGACGTAAACGCCATTATACGACGTTTTGCTGTTTAAAATGGCATAATAGTATATTGTGCATCAAGTGCGGGAAGTTGGCGATTCCGGACGAGTGTGAGGTATGCCGGACGAGCCGAAGGCGAGTGTCGGCATTCTCACGAGTTAGGAATCGCCAACCCGCACGAGATCCACATCCTGTTTTTTGTATAAAACCTGATACGGAAAGTCTGACTTCGCGGACTGTGGAGAATGTGCGAGATATCTGATCCTCTTACCGACCGAGGACAGTGCCGGAATGTGGACATTCCGGCACTGCTCTCGGCCGGTAAGGGAATCAGCCATTTCGGGCACCCTCTACAGTGCGCGGAGTCGAACTTCCCATGCAGGTGTTACGAAAAGTCGTATAATTTTTTTTCACGCCAATCGCTCTGAAAACGTTCGAAACGTATCAATTGAAATTACGAGATCAAAAAATGTAAGTGCAGAAGGTCGTAAGTTGGGCGGATACGACCTTCTGCTTTTAACTAGCAATATATTTTTTATCGAATTTTTTCAAATGGTCGTTCTTTCAATTTATCTTTGCGTTTTACGAGTTTTTACAGCAATTTAAAAAAAAATCATGAGAAATAAAAAGAATCAAAATGGCGCTCACGACCTTCTGCTTTTAACTACCAATATTTTTGATCGAATTTTTTCAAATGGTCGTTCTTTCAATTTATCTTTGCGTTTTACGAGTTTTTAATGAAAGCTACTATTCTCTCTTTACTTTGACCATCAGAAAACTCCTGATTCCGATATCTGATACTCATAGTCTTTAATTTTTTCTGCGATCCCTGTGCTGGTCCGTTTGTTGACTCAGAGGAGCATACCTAGTCGAACGCGAATGAACGGTGGCGTTTATCAAGAATGGGAGCTGAGATTTTTCTAGAATTTTTACATCCCGTAAACTGGGTCTCCATACCTTTCTTTTCTGAATTTTTGTGAATGTTCAAAGGACCATTGAACTGACCTACCTGACCTAACTTGAGTCGCGCGCGGTAAGTAAGTATATGGCTGGAGAAACTTGTCAGGATTGCTTGGTTCATTCTTGAATCTTTAAGGTACTTCAAAACGGAAAAAAGTTGTGTTTTTTGATAGACTCACTACAAACATTTACTTTTTCTCTCAATGTCAACCTTATTATAGAAGTTGCCGAAGAATCGTACTGTGTATTGCTGAGCATCGCCAACGTTCATTTGCAGCAGTCGCACGGCGAAGTTCACGGTTCAGAATCACTATAGTATATCGCGTGTCTAATGACATAAGGTCGTAAGCGCCAAAAACACGATTTTGGTGGCAAAAGGTCGTATCATTTTTTTTTTTTTTTCGGCATTCGCTCTAAAAATGACCAAAACGTATTAGATCAATTGAAATTTCGAAATCGAAAAATGTAGATGCAAAAGGTCGTATGTTGGGCGGATACGTCATTCTTTCATTTCAATTTTTGAGGAAAATACAAAAAACGGTAGAAGCAGAAGGTCGTATCCGCCATTTTTTTTTATTCGTTATTTTTCATGATTTTTTCAAATAGTTGTAAAAACTCATGAAACGCAAAGATAAATTGAAAAAACGACCGTTTCGAAAAATTCGATGAAAAATATTCGCAGATAAAACCAGAAGGTCGTAAGCGCCAATTTTTTCATCTCTTTTTGGCGGATACGACCTTATGGAATTAATGAGAACCATTATTTTTTTGCGAAGTTAGGACTGAAAGGTCGTATCCACCAGTACATACGACCTTCTGCCTTTAATCGACCTAGTATCAAATTTCAACGTTCATGAACGAAACTTCGGGTGTTTAGTCTAAATACGGTTAAAAAAAAAAATATACGACCTTTTGCCGTTACAAAAAGCAAAAAGTCGTATATTGGCGCTTACGACCTTATGTCATTAGACACGCGATATGGCTTTGTCCACGTCAATTCACTTAACCTCTAGACCACAACATTTTTTATTTGCTTTGTAATTTTGTCTGTAGCATCCTTGCTTCAAAATATTTTTGTGATTTTTCGGACAATCCCTTTCTGAGTTATGGTTTTTTTTCGACCGCAAAAAAGGACCATTTTTAGAAATCTGAAAAAAATCACAAATCGTATGATTAACGTCGAACACTGTTGTCTTCCACTCGTGAGAATGTGGGCTGAATTTTTCCTATATTCAGTATCTGTTAGGATCATTGGTTCCCTAGTCTTCACTCTGGTTAGCTTTTTTAATTGACATTCAAGGCATTCCGAAATATACTGCTGAATTTGAGTTTTCATGCCGTCCCAGTAAAACTGTTGTCGTATTCGTTTGAAAGTTATAGTGACACCGTTATGTCCTCCTAAGGCAGATGCATGATATTATCTTTCGTCTGTTCGTCTTTTCCTGGAGTTCGAACTAAATTATTGCAAATTTGAATTTGGCAAGGTACGTCTGCGAATATTCTTTTCAGAAGAGTTATGACTACTTCCCAGTCGAGATTGTCTAATTTTTTAGATCTTGAGATTAAGAATGACTTCAATTCTAATTCGCGGACAACTTCTAGTAGACAGTGTAGCGATTCTGTTAATATTTCTTCATCTAGTTGTGTGTTAATTGTTTCTTTGATAGCAAGTCCGATGTATTTCGTATTTACGGTGCACGTTGGTCTTTATCTTACCCCTGATATCTGGGAGGTTTTCGTGAGAATCCAGATTGTTTCAACGATTCTATGACACTTTGTGTTTCTGTTCTTTCTTGCGCTATTATTTCTTTTTTATTTTGCGCTATTAACGGTTTAAGTTGTTACGCACGAAATTGAAAGAAGGAAATTTTATCCCCGTTTTATTTGTCCAACGCCACCGGGTTGTAGCATGCAGGTTATATCAGGAAATTTCTAGCCGTTCCGTTTTCACTACTACCGAATGTTATGAGCATGCAATTTTACATCAAACCTTTCTAGCCTGTCCGTTTTTCGCTGCCACCAATTTGTTACGACCCACGGGGTGTGTATTCAAACTGAGAGTAAATCCAGATATTCTATAATCTAACCCCGGATGTCAATTTATTTTTAATCGTTTAAAATCTCCTCTTAGTGGCGTGAATGGGTTCGAGGAGGGCTGGATAGACCAGAAGGCTTGAATG
>JAFFZH010015098.1:0-16833 GCA_018420115.1 Euura saliciscinereae | reverse complement strand
GCTGGATAGACCAGAAGGCTTGAATGCGTTGTATTGTTGCTAGTGAAGATTGTACTGTACTTACTTGTCGAATCCGTTGATGATCGAAAAGTTTGAGGATAATGAAGAAGTAAGGGTGTAGAGTCGAGAAAATGATTTGAAGGTTGAAAAGATGAAGCACTGATTTTATTCAGTTTAAAACAATTAAATATCAACCTTTATAAGGAACAATTATAAGTAGAATAAAACTTGAAGGTTTGAAAAGTATAAGTTTAATAAATTGTTGAATTGAAATATTTCTAAGTTTTATAATAGATTGAGAACTGAATTGAGAATTGCTTGCAGACGGTCAAGAGAAATACTAAGTCAAACTTGCTGGTAATGCGTGAAGTGAAGGAAAAACCCTTCGGGGTTGTATATATGCATGCGTATGGTCTGCCCCTTCCAGCTAGGCAAGGGGCGTATGTTGCCCACAAGCCTACGTGACTTATTCTTATCTAGCTGATTTTTTTGGAAAAAATGTCACAACTCTTGACTGACCGCGACCCGTTTTTTCTAATGCTCATTAATACCAGGATGCGGTTTTAGCCGCCCAGTGGATCGATGGGAGGCGTAGCCCTGCATCCGTTGATACGGTTACACATTCAGTTGCTCAATCCTAGAACTATTATAATAGAATCTAATAATTAATAACATAATCAATCCATATTCAAAGCGCTGTCGTTATAAATTGGTAGTTGTAAGGGTTTTATACCTGGGACCACGTCTGGTCCCGAGGATATAACAGTACCACTTATCCCTTACTAGCGTCTGCGATGTTCAGGTTGTGCATACCTGAAAATAAAATAGGTACATCATGACACTATTGTACTTTGTCAATATTTGACGCATGTCTTAGTAGCTATGACTTGAATATCTTCATTGGGTGACATTGTTTTGAACTTACCGCCGGACGACCCTGTAACAATAAACTTAAGTTTTGACGCTTGGGCTGCCTTAAGTAGCGGGGCCTCTGAAATTTAAGTAAAGAGGATTGTGATTAAGTCGTCAATCCGCGGTGCTCGACTCGCTTGAGCTAAATTCGAACAACAAGTGAATATCTGTCATTATTATCGAAAATCTCTGTATCTTTAACTTACCTTCGCTTCTGGCACGCGCGATTTGCTGGCGGATGCCTGAAACAAAAATCAGGATATCATGACGATACCTAACGAATCGAGTGGAACCTGACATGTTGAAAATGTTGAATATCTGTCATTATCGAAAATCTCTGTATCTTTAACTTACTTCTGGCTCTGTCAATCTCGGCTGGGTCGTCTTCTGAAACAAAAATCAGGATATCGTGACAATACTTGACGAATCGTGTGGAACCTGACATGTTGAAAATGGTTTGAACATTCCGTGTAGCATAACATGTAGAGAATAAAATGGTTCCAAACGAAGAGCATAACGTTATAAATTCGAACAACAAGTGAACATCTGTCATTATCGAAAATCTCTGTATCTTTAACTTACTGTTGGTGCTGGGAGCCGCGGTTGTCTCGACTCCTGAAACAAAAATCAGGATATCATGACAATACTTGACGAATCGAGTGGAACCTGACATGTTGAAAATAGTTTGAACATTCCGTGTAGCATAAAATGTAGAGAATGAAATGGTTCCAAACAAAGAGCATAACGTTCAAAAAATACATTTTATCTATATCGTGACGACGTACGCATAGTTTTTATTTTTCATGATTCAATGAATTTTACCACCCTGCAGAACATACGTGTTACGAAATGTTAAGTGTGCTGTTAAATATCGCGTGTCTAATGGCATAAGGTCGTAAGCGGCATTTGAATTTTTTTTATTTTTCACGATTTTTCCAAATAGCTGTAAAAATTCGTAAAGCGCAAAGATAAATTGAAAGAACGACCATTTGAAAAAATTATATAAAAAAATATTGGTAGTTTACAGCAGAAGGTCGTAAGCGCCGTTTTGATTTTTTTATTTCCCACGATTTTTTTAAATTGCTGTAAAAACTCGTAAAACGCAAAGATAAATTGAAAGAACGACCGTTTAAAAAAATTCGATAAAAAATATTGGTAGTTACAAGCAGAAGGTGGTATCCACCATTTTTTTCTTCGTCAATTTTTCATGATTTTTCGAAATAGCTGTAAAAACTCGTGAAACGCAAAGAAAAATCTAAATCGAAGTCGTTTCGAAAAATTCGATAAAAGAAAGCGCAGTTAAAAGCAGAAGGTCGTATCCGCTCAACTTACGAGCTTTTGCACTTAAATTTTTCGATCTCGTAATTTCAATTGATCTATACGCTTCGAACGTTTTCAGAGCGATTGGCGTGAAATAGTATATTATGCGGCATGCGCGTAAAGTGACTGTTTACAAGCGAGGTTAGGTTTTTCGTACTCGCCGCTGGCTTTGCCGGAGGCTCGCCTTCGGCTCGCCGGGCAAAACAGCGGCTCGTACGAAAAACCTAACCTCGCTTGTAAACAGTCACTTTACGCGCAAGCATCATACGATATTTTTTACGGCAGAGGTATGATAAGTCACTTTGACGCCAGTTGAGGTCCGCTTCGAACTCCGCGTCCACCATGACACATAATCCGTTTGCCGAGTCGACTGCTAGCTCGGGAAGCAGTACTGCGCAGGCGCAGTCCGACCTCGACTTGTAAAGTACTTTACAGGTCGAGGTGAACTACGTTATAAAGACTTTATGTGTCCGAGGTGGACTACAGCCGTATAAAGCGCCACTTGACGGGCCGAAAACAGGCGTCATAAAGTGACTTTATCATGCCTCTGCCGTAAAAAAATAATTATACGACTTTATGCCATTATAAACAGCAAAACGTCGTATAATGGCGCTTACGTCCTTATGTCATTAGTCTCGCGATATTTCGTGACACAACACTTCAAAAGTTGATGCTCTTGACATACGTCCATGAGTTCCAGTTTGGCTGTTGGAATTAAAATGTATAATTCAAATATTCTCAGTTTGAATAGTGTATTCTTGTTGTATCGAGAATATTTTACTCCTTGATGCAAAAATATTTCTACGTTTATCTACATAACAGGTTTTTTTCACCTGTTGATGATGTGTGTGAATAATTGCAATGCTGACGTGGAAGCTGTCGAACCACTGACTCTCAATTAGTTTTTTTCATACGTTATATGTATGTATTTTCTAGCGTACCCGATTGAAATAAGTATAAGTGAGGTTTCATTGTAATGGAAAATAGAACGTTCGAGCATGTGCTATTGGTCTGTAACTTACCGTTGGCAACACCGACGCACACCAATAAGGCGACGAGAAGACAGACGATCTTGTTCATGTTCAAGGTAGCCACTTACTTCGTTAGAAATATGTAGGTTTCTGGTTAGAATTCGTCCGATCCGTCGTATTTATACCCAGCAGAGAGACCCCCTACCACGTCGATAACTTAACGTAATCGATGAACAAAACATTCGTAACGTATGTCGCGTGTCTAATGACATAAGGACGTAAGCGCAATTATACGACGTTTTGCTGTTTATAATGGCATAAAGTCGTATAATTTTTTTTTCACGCCAATCGCTCTGAAACGTTCGAAACGTATCAATTGAAAGGACGAGATCGGAAAATGTAAGTGCACAAGGTCGTAAGTTGGGCGGATACGACCTTCTGCTTTTAACTGCCAATATTTCTTATCGAATTTTTTTTAAATGGTCGTTCTTTGAATTTATCTTTGCGTTTTACGAGTTTTTACAGCTATTTAAAAAAATCGTGAGAAATAAAAAAAATCAAAATGGTGGATACGACCTTCTGCTTTTAACTGCCAATATTTCTTATCGAATTTTTTTAAATGGTCGTTCTTTGAATTTATCTTTGCGTTTTTCGAGTTTTTACAGCTATTTAAAAAAATCGTGAGAAATAAAAAAAATCAAAATGGTGGATACGACCTTCTGCTTTTAACTGCCAATATTTCTTATCGAATTTTTTTGAATGGTCGTTCTTTCAATTTATCTTTGCGTTTTACGAGTTTTTATAGCTATATATTTAATCCAAAAATAAAACGAACCGCAATCAGCGTGAACGGAAAATTTGGTGGTTCACGCAGGGTTCACTCAAAAAATAAAACGCACCACAATCGGCGTGAATAGTATTGTCCGCGTGCCTCACTCTTGTAGCGCATGCAGCATGAACGTAACATAACCCCGACCGAAGTGGCTTCTCTTGTTATGTTCCGTGGTTACACGTCGTCCGCTATAACAACACACAATCGCGACGATGCTGTTTTCCGGGTTATTTTGTGTTGCCGGATAATTGCGCTGCGTGAGTGCGTGCGCTGCGCGGCAGCAAAATGGCGGCCATATATACATAATTTTATGAACGCGAGTATCGAATCAACGAGTTCGAGATAGGGATGTGCGATTCTGTCTGAAATAATCGATTTTCGGGATCGATTCAGATCGACCTCGAAAAGATCGATCTGTAGATAAAATCGGACTAAGAAGATCGATCTTTAAGAAAATCGATTAAAAATGTTTTACATTGCGAAAGATTTAATGAAATTCTGATTCAGAATATACTATGATAACGAAAGGCCAATCATCATGTATACTGTAGGTACATCGGCAGTGCCGAATAACTGTGGGGAAAATAAAAAATGTATACTGTACGATCAAAAATATTTCGCGTGACTTACTGCATGTCTATGGATAAAGGGAAATTAATCTATAAAAATTAGCAAAATATATTCTTTTTATTGCACTTGGTAATCATTGCAGTACGTATGTAATTAGTTTTATATTTAAGTAAGAGAAGACCGCGATTCTCCGATTCTGGGTGCGCGAAAGATCGATTCTCCGGAAATCGATGTATGAAAAAATCGATCTAAAAGATCGATTTTTCAAGCTACGAAGATCGATCTTTGGACGAATCGATATAAATCGCACATCCCTAGTTCGAGATTCATAACGATAGACCAAAATCCAGTGATAGCATAAAATTCGCTACAATATTTGCTTAATCGGAGTAAACGATGCTGAAATTGACCGTATCGGATTGCAGTGAGGATTAACGTTATAGTCTCTTCAAAAGATGCTCGAATTAAGTGCCAAAAATGTTGAAACCAATACAGAAATCGAAGGATTCCATACAGTCACTTGTAATAGCATATTGTGCACCAAGGGAGCAAAGGACATTTCCGCTCCCGAGCGTGTAGTTTGCTGCACGAGGGAGTGTAAAGTCCTACGACCGCGGTGCACACTGTATTTTTTTCCACTATGAACGGGAAGGTCGATTTTGTGGGCAAAACGGTGATAGTTTGCGGTTATGTGACAATTTTGGCAATTTGTTGTTTGTTTGTAAGTCTTTGGCTCCATCGTCGAGAGGGTCGCCTCTTCACGTAATAAAGAATCTTGTAATTCTAACCGTGTGAATTTTTCTACTTGGTCGGCGTTCGAATCTACGTCGCTATCTGAGTCATCGTTGTGTGTGTGTGATTATCAGAGTCGTACACATATGGTCGTCGAGCGTTTCGCATTTACGGTGCACGTTGGTCTTTACCTTACCCCTGATATTCGGGAGGTTTTCGTGAGAATCAAGGTGAGAATCTCCTACTGGATTTCTGGAAAGCGCATCAGCGTTAAGATTGATTTTCCCTGATTTATATACGACTTTGTAATCATATTCAGCTAGTTTAAGACGCCACCTGACTAAACGTGACGTAGAGTCTTTGACTGAGTGCAGCCACACTAGCGGTTTGTGGTCAGTTACGAGCGTAAACTGCTTGCCGTAAAGATAAGAGCGGAAGTGATTGACTGTATGTACTATGGCAAGTAATTCTTTCTCAATTATTGAGTAATTTTGTTGTTGTTCTTCTCGACTTGTTCTTTTAGTCTTGTTAATTTGTCACGTACTTGTTGTGGAATCGGCGCGTCGTTTTGAAATTTATTTAATCGCGCCTGCATGTCGTTGGTTTGTTTCATGAGTTTTTTTCGGATTGTTTCAACGATTCTATGACACTTTGTGTTTCTGTTCTTTCTTGCGTTATTATTTCTTTTTTTTGCGCTATTTTTTCCTTATCTCGCGTTAATTGTTCTTCACGAGCTGCTAAATCGTCAGCAAGTTTCTCAAGTTCTTCTTCAGTGATTTTTTTCTTACTACGCGTTTCTGGCGGCATCTTGTTTAACGGTTTAAGTTGTTATTGATGTCAATTTATTTTTGACCGTTTAAAACCTCCTCTTAGTAGCGTGAATGGGTTCGAGGAGGGCTGGATAGACCAGAAGGCTTGAATGCGTTGTATTGTTGCTAGTGAAAATTGTACTTACTTGTCGAATCCGTTGATGATCGGAAAGTCTGAGGATAACGAAGAAGTAAGGGTGTAGAGTCGAGAAAGTGATTTGAAGGTTGAAAAGATGAAGCACTGATTTTATTCAGTTTAAAACAATTAAATATCAACCTTTATAAGGAACAATTATAAATAGAATAAAACTTGAAGGTTTGAAAAGTATAAGTTTATAAATTGTTGAATTGAAATATTTCTAAGTTTTATAATAGATTGAGAATTTGAGAATTGCTTGCAGACGGCCAAGAGAAATACTAAGTCAAACTTGCTGGTAATGATTGAAGTGAAGGAAAAACCCTTCGGGGTCGTATATATGCATGCGTAGAGTCTGCCCCTTCCACCTAGGCAAGGGGCGTATGTTGCCCACAAGCCTACGTGATTTATTCTTATCTAGCTGATTTTTTTGGAAAAGTGTCAACTCTTGACTGGCCGCGACCCGTTTTTTTTAATGCTCATTAATACCAGGATGCGGTTTTAGCCGCCCAGTGGATCGATGGGAGGCGTAGCCCTGCATCCGTTGATACGGTTACACATTCAGTTGCTCAATCCTAGAACTATTATAATAGAATCTAATAATTGATAATATAATCTAATCCATATTCAAAGCGATGTCGTTATAAATTGGTAGTTGTAAGGGTTTTATACCTGGGACCACGTCTGGTCCCGAGGATATAACAGTACCACTTAAGACTTAGTATCGTCTACGATTTTCAGGTTCCACATACCTGAAAATAAAATAGGTACATCATGACACTATTGTACTTTGTCAATATTTGACGCATGTCTTAGTAGCTATGACTTGAATATCTTCATTGGGTGACATTGTTTTGAACTTACCGCCGGGCGACCCCATATCAATAAATCTAACTTTTGACGATCCGGCTGCCTTCATTAGCTCGGCATCTGGAATTTAAGTAAAGAGGATTGTGATCAAGTCGTCAATCCGCGGTGCTCGCCTCGCTTGAGCTAAATTCGAACAACAAGTGAATATCTGTCATTATTATCGAAAATCTCTGTATCTTTAACACCTTGGCTTCTGATACGCGCCATTTGCTGGCGGATGCCTGAAACAAAAATCAGGATATCATGACAATACCTGACGAATCGAGTGGAACCTGACATGTTGAAAATGTTGAATATCTGTCATTATCGAAAATCTCTGTATCTTTAACTTACTTCTGGCTCTGTCAATCTCGGCTGGGTCGTCTTCTGAAACAAAAATCAGGATATCGTGACAATACTTGACGAATCGAGTGGAACCTGACATGTTGAAAATGGTTTGAACATTCCGTGTAGCATAAAATGTAGAGAATAAAATGGTTCCAAACAAAGAGCGTATTGTTATAAATTCGAACAACAAGTGAATATCTGTCATTATCGAAAATCTCTGTATCTTTGACTTACTGTTGGTGCTGGGAGCCGCGGTTGTCTCGACTCCTGAAACCAAAATCAGGATATCATGACAATACTTGAGGAATTGAGTGGAACCTGACATGTTGAAAATGGTTTGACCATTCCGTGTAGCATGAAATGTAGGGAATAAAATGGTTCCAAATAAAGACCATAACGTTCAAAAACCACATTTTATCTATATCGTGACGACGTACGCATAGTTTTTATTTTTCACGCTTCAATGAATTTTACCACCTGCAGAACATACGTGTTACGAAATGTTAAGTGTGCTGTTAAATATCGCGTGTCTAATGGCATAAGGTCGTAAGCGGCATTTTAATTTTTTTATTTTTCACGATTTTTCCAAATAGCTGTAAAAACTCGTAAAGCGCAAAGATAAATTGAAAGAACGACCATTTAAAAAAATTCTATAAAAAAATATTGGTAGTTTACAGCAGAAGGTCGTAAGCGCCGTTTTGATTTTTTCATTTCCCACGATTTTTTTTAATTGCTGTAAAAACTCGTAAAACGCAAAGATAAATTGAAAGAACGACCGTTCAAAAAAATTCGATAAAAAATATTGGTAGTTACAAGCAGAAGGTCGTATCCACCATTTTTTTCTTCGTCAATTTTTCATGATTTTTCGAAATAGCTGTAAAAACTCGTGAAACGCAAAGAAAAATCTAAATCGAGGTCGTTTCGAAAAATTCGATAAAAGAAAGCGCAGTTAAAAGCAGAAGGTCGTATCCGCTCAACTTACGAGCTTTAGCACTTAAATTTTTCGATCTCGTAATTTCAATTGATCTATACGCTTCGAACGTTTTCAGAGCGATTGGCGTGAAAAAATGAGTATACGACTTTATGCCATTATAAACAGCAAAACGTCGTATAATGGCGCTTACGTCCTTATGTCATTAGACTCGCGATATTTCGTGACACAACACTTCGAAAGTTGATTGCTCTTGACATACGTCCATTAGTTCCAGTTTGGCTATTGGAATTGAAATGAATAATTCAAATATTCTCAGTTTGAATAGTGTATTCTTGTTGTATCGAGAATATTTTACTCCTTGATGCAAAAATATTTCTACGTTTATCTACAGAACAGGTTTTTTTCACCTGTTGATGATGTGTGTGAATAATTGCAATGCTGACGTGGAAGCTATCGAACCATTTGACTCTCAATTAGTGTTTTTCATACGGTATATGTATGTATTTTCTAGCGTACCCGATTGAAATAAGTATAAGTGAGGTTTCATTGTATCGGAAAATAGAACGTTCGAGCATGTGCTATTGGTCTGTAACTTACCGCTGGCAACACCGACGCACACCAATAAGGCGACGAGAAGACAGACGATCTTGTTCATGTTGAAGGTAGCCACTTACTTCGTTGGAAATAGGTTTCTGGTTAGAATGCGTCCGATCCGTCGTATTTATACACATCAGGAGACCCCCTACCACGTCGATAACTTAACGTAGGCGATGAACAAAACATTGGTAACGTATGTCGCGTGTCTAATGACTAAGGACGTGAGCGCTATTATACGACGTTTTGCTGTTTATAATGGCACAAAGTCGTATAATTTTTTTTTCACGCCAATCGCTCTGAAAATGTTCGAAACGTATAGATCAATTGAAATTACGAGATCCAAAAATGTAAGTGCACAAGGTCGTAAGTTGGGCGGATACGACCTTCTGCTTTTAACTGCCAATATTTCTTATCGAATTTTTTTAAATGGTCGTTCTTTGAATTTATCTTTGCGTTTTACGAGTTTTTACAGCTATTTAAAAAAATCGTGAGCAATAAAAAAAAAAAAAAAAAATGGCGCTCACGACCTTCAGCTTTCAACTGCGATTTCGTTTATCGAATTTTTCGAAACGACGTCGATTTCGGTTTTTCTTTGCGTTTCACGAGTTTTTACAGCTGTTTTTGGAAAAATCGTGAAAAATTGGTCATATACTGTTTATATGTAAACATATAATTGATTACTCACTTACAATGCATGTATGTCATATATATGCGGATAATATATTTTACATACATTTATTCGCATATATTTTCTCCATATTTCGAATATGAAACGGATTTCGAGTGAACGATGTCAAAGTTTCACGCGTATCTCATATATAGGTCCGTAGGATCCGTAGAGTACGAGTATCGTCAAGTGAGCGAGCCTGGCGCAGCAGGTAGGGCGCGCGGTTGGCACGCTGGCGGTCCGTGTTCGAATCCGTGCGTGCACTTTTTTTTTGCGTTGTAAAAAAATTCACGTGATTATGGTTTATGCTATGAGTGGTCTCACACTTACGTTACTATAAAAACAGTTTATTGCGTCCACGCGATATATAGTATGTGATGTATATAACCATACACGGGAAAAAAAAGATGTAATTCCGAGTAGTTTTTGTAGAGAATTTTGGTAGTTATTATTTGGACAGCATCTTTTTGGAGTTAAATCTACAGCAATTGCTGTAAATTTAACTCCAAATATAACGAAATTATCAGTGGGATTGATAAACCTTAACGCAATCGCTGTAGATTTAACTCCAAAAAGATGCTGTCCAAATAATTACTACGGAAGATGTAGGAATTACATCTTTTTTTTCCCGTGATATATATATTTATTATACATAATATACACATGTAGATATATATATATGCAATATAACTCAAATATACGTTAATTACAACTAACGTATACTGAAAAGCGGCCAAAAATGATCTATAATTATTATACATATATGTTTATATGTATGTGTGACATATAAATAACATATTATTCTCGCATATATATCTTTCCATTCTTCGGATACATATTTGATAGATAAAATATGCATGAAATATACATTGCAACATATATGTATCGTATACATAGAATACATGAAATATATCCCTGTTTGTTTTAAATTTGTTAAATGGTCGTTTTTTGAATTTATCTTTGCGTTTTACGAGTTTTTACAGCTATTTAAAAAAATCGTGAGAAATAAAAAAAATCAAAATGGTGGTACGACCTTCTGCGTTTAACTACCGATATTTTTTATGGAATTTTTTTAAATGGTCGTTCTCTCAATTTATCTTTGCGTTTTACGAGTTTTTACAACTATTTGGAAAAATCATTGAAAATCATGAAAAAAATTACGCTTACGACGTTTTGCCTTTACGTTGTTTTTTTATTTTTCCCTAAAAAGTGTAATGAAAGAACGACGTATCCCCCAAACTTATGACCTTTTGCACTTACATTTTTCGATCTCGTAATGTCAATTGATCTATACGTTTTTATTATACCTTTTGTCACCAAAATCGCGTATTTGGCGCTACGACCTTATGCCATTAGACACGCGACGTAACAAAGTTTGCACAAGTTTTCCTAAATATCTTTCAGCACAAGAGATTATGGTTATATTTGCTCAGATGATGTTGCGATTAATGCACACATCACGTCGTTCGAATTAACGGATGATAAGAATTATTTAATCAACTTGGAAAACGTTGAGACGTAGTTAGAAAAAGTGAATTAAGTTTTTGACCATATTTGCTACGGAGCTTTCGTTTCATTGACGAAGTTCTGTGAGGATATCAGGCGGGAGAAATGTAGGTATTATATGAAATTGTAAAATCTATTGCAAAGTGATCGTGACGTCAGAAGGGATCAGACTAACTTAGGAACTTGGAAATTACGAAGAGTGGGAAATTTGAGGATAGAGCAATAAGTGATGAGCAAAAGCAAGACCAAGACCAAGACCATGGTAGTCTTGGTCTTGGTCTTGCTGCAAGACTGTCGCAGTCTTGCTTTTTCCACACCCTACTATTGTTAGCGCAGTTACACGTGTTAACAATAAGTTGTCTACGCAAGCAAACGAAAGCATATGTCTTTTACCTATTCACAGCGAGTGTAACCATCAGAAAAAAACCATTTGAATGAGCTACTCGATCTATTAGTACCCACCTGAATCTATCATCCATGTTAGACCTATTAATGAGAATTTTCCAAAGTATACAAAAAGAATTTCGTCTTCCTATAAACATGTATGAATCGGCTATTAGTGATAAACGCAGAAGTGAAACGCTACATATTATGACGATGGTAATTTCATTGTATTTTTGGTGCCCAAGAGTTAATACAGAATAATCAATGCGCCGATTCGTTATTCAATCTGTTTCGGTGCTTGCGAACTACCAAAAATTATTGAAGGAGCAGGACTGCAAGAGTCTTGCACTATGGTCTTGTTCTTGTCCGAGTCTCGCATGCCCAGTCTTGTTCTTGGTCTTGGTCTTGCAATTTCTGCAATTTCTTGCAATTTCTGCAAGACCAAGACGAGACTGCAAGACCAAGACCGATTTTGCTCATCACTCTGAGCAAATTGAACCGATAATCTTCTGAACCGAACGGTCTCTTCAAAAGATGCTCGAATTAAGTGCCAAAAATGTTGAAACCAATACAGAAATCGATGGATTCCATACTTATGATCATTTGGTTATGTGGCTGAGGTGTAGCGCGGCCGGTACGGGAACTAAAAGCAGGGAGAAAAGAGTTTCAGGGAAGAATGACCGTGGAAGAAAGACTTCCCGGTCGGTGAAACCACTGTTTGCTCCCCGAAAACAGGTAGAAAAAATCGGCCTTTCCGTTCATGTATGGAAAAAAAAATATTTTTTCAGTATGAAGCGATGCTTCAGCAATAATGAAACTCACAGAACCTATCAGTCATATCATCCTACATACATATTGTGTGAAATATTTATTGGAAAAAGTAGTTTCATTTCTAAGAAAATAATATTTGGATTTAGGTATTCGTAGTCCACGATGCACAACCGTATCAATAAGGTACAAGCGATGATAAAACTTTATTAAATATTCAGAAGTGATGACGAATTAACGATTCAAGTACTTGCATCAATACAATATGAATACGATATCAGACTCGACAATCGGGGTAAACGAATCCCGTCATTGAAATGTCCTCTATACCATATCTAGATACGAAATGACTCAAGATTATCGAAGGCCCGTTGATGCCATAAGGTGACTTAATTTTGAGCGGAAAAATCATGTCATGTCTTTAACCATGAAGGGGTGCACGGGGGAGGCACCGACTCTTCTCGTTTGGATATCATTCTGAACGTCTTTCGGTTTTTAAATCACTATTTTCGGATAATCAGTGACTAATTCTGTATATCTGTACACTGAAAGAAATTTCATTAGACTATTTGCTTTTTCGCGCACCTAAAAGTACAATAAAATATAATATTTCAGGGGCAAACATATTTCAATGATTATAGGACGTTATACTATCGCCATATGTATTAATATCATCTTAAGTGGCAAGAATTATTATATTACCTTCGGGAACATTGCTATTTTGCTGTTGGAAAATTGAAATTGTAGA
The DNA here is from genome assembly GCA_018420115.1 of Euura saliciscinereae. NCBI lineage: Eukaryota > Metazoa > Arthropoda > Insecta > Hymenoptera > Tenthredinidae > Euura > Euura saliciscinereae. The sequence goes on along the minus strand of JAFFZH010015098.1, from coordinate 3,750 downwards.
TAATAGTAGTGATTCTTTAGAAGTTTTGCTAAGATTTTTTCTGGGACTTGCTATTCAAAATAACGTAAGTTGCAATAAATTTTACAAAACTTTACTATTCTCAATAAGAACGCGCATTGAAATGAGAAGCGCTCGTGCCTTTTGCAACTCGGAATTGAGGGAAATCGTAAAACACTATTGTAGAAATCGCCAAATGTTCTCGAACTGAGCCGAGTTCAGCCGAAGAACAGTCAACAGACCACTGATCTAGTGCAACAGACAGACTGGTGGCCGTCATTGCATTTGCTCCCGATTTTTACAACTTGACATAAGCGCGCCGATAGATGGTTGGCAGTGGATTTCGGATCTCGCGATTAAATTTGCACCGTGCCGGCTACACTTACGTGTCACCACCCGATCGGAATCGTTCTCGACTGTAACGTGGTCTGGTGGACGGTGGTCTACGGAAACAAATATTGTTGCGTGCGACTATAGTCATACGAACAGCGGCGAGGTCTTGAAAAAACGATTATTTGCAGCGAACTCAAATGCGTTTCAATTCACATGCATTTTCGAATATAAGTCAGGATAGCCCGAAACACCGAAAATACCCAGGACTCGTGGATAACAGCATTAACCCACATTTTTTGAATAGAGGTTTAGAGAAATTGCAATGCCCTAATACCAAACCCTGCATGATCCTATTTTAGGTACTCGTTGCAAAGCGCTATTGTAATTTCCGCTATTGGAGCTCAGAGAACGCGCAACACCTTATTTCGCCCCTTCCAAAGCACTATTGTAATTTTCGCTATTTGACTCCATACTAAATAATCCCAAAGCACTATTGTACTTTTCGTAACTGTACCTCGTTTGCCCCTAAAATACTATATTTTTTATAACACCTGTGTGGAAAGCTTGATTTTCGATGCCTGTGTCTGGTTTGGAAAGGGCCTCTTTTCAGATGAGTGAAAAAACGTAATATTTCTTCACTATCGCGCAGGCGCACATCGTGCATTATCGTCATTTTTTCACTAACAGGCATGCGCACTTCAAGCAAGCTACGTTTTTTCACTATCACGCATGCGCGCTTTGAAATAAGTCAGTCGTTGAGTAGCGCCGTCGGTCGGCGGCAACGTCCAAGCGTCGGCGAAGTGGCGCCCCCAGGTGGCAGCGATGTGTCAACCTAGATTATTGCCTAACTTCGGATTGGTTATGGTCGGCTATTTGCTCAGCTGTCAGATATTATTCGTCTGCATCTCAAATCAAGCTTTCCCGCAGGAGTTATAAAAAATATGGTGTGCGATAAGTGCGGATAGGCGACATCTGCCTCGTGTGAAGTTTGAATCACTCGCGCGGCTCGCACAGCATTCACACTCGTCTCGTGTCACCCCGCACTCGCCTGCGGCTCGTGAGTGAACGACACTCGACGCGTATGAATGCTGGCTGCTCGCCTTCGCTCGTGTTGCAAACTTCACACTCATCGGATATCGCCTTCTTTCCGCACTTATCACACAATATACTATTATTGTACTTTTTGGTCCGCCGAAAAGCAAATAGTGTAATAAAATTTCTTTCAGTGTATCCTCACGGGCATTTTGTGTTTAAACATGGTTAGCGAGCGACGTTTGAAAACTTTATTGGCACAGCCTCGGAATAAGAACAGTATGCCTTGCAAATTTCAGCCAAATCGGTTCAGCGGTCCGAACGGAATCAAACTTTTCATGCAGGTGTTGCAAATAAAAAACCTTTTCACGTGTCACGTGACTCGGAAGGGAAAAGTAATCGTTTTTATAAGGGCCTCTGAATTTCTTTATTCTTTTGTATTCGGAATCTGTGTTGGGGAATGGACACTTTATACGATATATAGCGAATGAATATTTTCGAAATTGATTTTTATTGCTCACAATCTTATGCAGCTTTACATTATTCTCACTGGTATATACATATTCAGTAATCAATTGGAAGACGTGCTGGAAGAAAGTGGTAGTCTCTCGTCCAGCAGATGATTTCCGTTCTTCCACAAAAAGTTCGTCAGATTAGCACGAGCGGTTCCGAATATTCCGCTTCGCGATAGCTGCTAAGAAGTGGCCTGCGAATGGATTCACCAATATTAGTGAATAAATATATTCAGCATCTTCGTATCAGTTGCAAATACTGTCGATGACACTCACCAATAGTCTCCTCCGCTGCTTCGGTTCAGCTGGACTGGCATCGGATTTATGATGATGAAGATCCACCTGAGGAACCTGAACGACGACCTATTGCCAATCACCAGAACACATTGAGAAAATAATTCAAGAAATCATCATATTTTAGTTGATGTTGGAAATAATATAGAAAGTCAAAATATTCAGGATCGTAGTTTAGCAGTACTAAACTGGTGGTACAATTGAAATCAGGGATCGAATGTTGAGTATCAAACACGTTTGCCTAACTGGAGGCTAAGGAAATAGATCAATTTATGAAAGTCTCATTGGAATTTGGTTTGTAGCAAACGATAGATCTCAGTATGACAATTATATTTCTAATGGTACGATTGTTTCCAACTTACTCTGGGCAAGCCTGCAAGCAGCATTCAAAATCGCATTGAAATTGGTCTCGATTGATTGGAATGCTCCAGTCGTTTCGGTCACAGTGTCTCCGATCTGATCTCCGATAGCTGGAAATTAAAAGTTACCTTTATAATTTAGAAAATTTTCAAGTCGTAATTGAGGCGCGATATTCTAGATGGGCACAATCGTCTTCGACTCACTTCCGGCGCTCGGTTCAATTCTTGTCGCATGGTCTATCAGTTTTTTTTTTACTGGCTCGACATAATCTGAAATTGGAATACAGAGGTTATGATCAAGTCGTCTTCGACTCTCACTCAGTTCTAACAACAGCTGGATGAAAATCAAGCTAGGCTTGATGTATCTTTCGAATGAGTGTCACTTACCCCAGAATCCGGCAACAATTGCTTTTTTCATAGTTTCTGTAACTGAAATAGGCGTATCATGACAGAGTGGAATTTCACCGATTGACGCATGATATAATGACAATAGGTGAAAAAAATAATGAAATATGAAGAATCAAAATAGAAAATCTCGGTCAATTAAAACAATTTCTCGACTTCACCCTGATGTGTGAAGCGAACAGTAGATCACAGAAACATTTTTAAAGGGTAAAAGTCGTCTTCAACTCACCGGTCTCCGTACCCGCCATGATATGAAGTACAGTGTTTGAGAAATTGATTCCGGCTTCCGTCAAAGCAGCTGAAATATAAATAGAGAGGTCCTGAATATCAAACGGAATGATTTTCAAGAATACGGAGACAAAGATTATTCGAGCGTTTTGGTAGACGTATAAATTGGTCAAGTAAGTGTATTCACTTATCACTTACCAGCGTCCTTGCCGGTCAGATGTTCTGGAGCCATATCTGCAAAATAAAATAGGTACAACATGACACTATTGTACTTTGTCAATATTTAACGCATGTCTTAGTAGCTATGACTCGAGTATCTTCATTGGTTGACATTGTTTTCAACTTACCGACGAGCGGATTATTAATAAGATTCACATATACTCCCAGTTGGGCTTTGAGAATTTGTAGGTGCACTGAAATTCAAGTAAAGAGGACTGTGATTAATTCGTCATCCCGCGGTGCTCGACTCGGTTGAGCTAAATTCGAACAACAAGTGAATATCTGTCATTATCCAAATCTCTGTATCTTTAACTCACCCATGATGGTAGCCTGGGTTGTCTCGATTCCTGAAACAAAAATCAGGATATCAT